>ML363384.1:0-55766 GCA_005239505.1 Nicotiana paniculata | reverse complement strand
CATATACAAACTAGCCTTATTAAGTTATAAAGTACTCATAAAGTGTTCATACAATTCCCTAAATAAAAAGGTGATGGGTGACTTGTCAAAATATAATTATGTCAAATTATACTGATCATATAAAAAATTTAAAACAATATTGATCTCTTATGATCGGTGACAATTTAAATGAAAGAAAAGGACGGTATAGAAAATCTTTTACCTTTAATTATTAATCGTATGTGTTATATTTTTTGAATTATTTCATATGTATCAATTTAACTAACACACACCATATTTATGATCAATATAAAATGTTGATGAAGATATGTGAATAAAAAGCTCTTTCTTTTTTTGTAAAATAATAATAATAATAATATAGCAATAAATTATGAAGATTTTACCCACTTACTATACCAAACCTAATGACAGACGTTTTGGCATCATTTAAGAAGGGGAGGCAGTGGAGTTGGCAACCCAATTAGGTAAAATTGGACAAATAGAACAAAAATAAGTCCAAAAAAAAAATATAGAACCGAACAGACTTTTTAATTACTGAAAATAGAGCAAAACCGTTCTATAATATAGTATAATTAAAGTTAAATTGGTAATTAAAATACGAACTTGAAGCAATAAGAAAGAAATATTAGAAGCTAAATGTATTGATGAGTTGCCATTAATTGTTTTCTTTCATTTGAAAATAAAACTTATAATTCTAATTTGAAAATAAAAGAAAAAAAATAATTTTGTTTTACGTATAACACAAAATAACAACTATTAAAAGTATTGGTTATTTTTTAAAGAAATAATAAATGGCTTCTCTATTAAAGTATTTATATCTAAACACTTAAAGTAGGAGTTTGAACCTGTACCTCAAGGACAAAACTCACTTCACATCTACCTTTCAACCAGTGGGGCAAGCAGCCCTGTATTACTTTTATTGTATAACGCCATATATAGTGGCGTTATACCTGTCTGTCAGAAAAAAAGTATATAACGCCATAGTATATGGCGCTATACACTAACGGCACAATTACCGTTAGTGTATAGCGCCACATACTGTGGCGTTATACATAGATCCGTTCTATATTTTTTTGGACTTATTTTGGTTTTATTTGTCCAAATTTAACTTATTTGGGTTCCCCGCCCACCTGGAAAGATACAAAATTAATAACCTGCACAAGAAAAAGATGACTATGAATTTTACACCAATTTCCTTTTTGGGCAAAGAAGCAAATCGGTATGCAACTGATGATGTTTGTCTATAATTTCATTTTTTAGTGTATTATTTACTTTATATTTTGAGGCTTTAATGCTAAATTATATTATATTTATGTTTAATTCAGTCTATTTTATATGTAGGTATATTGAAGACGAAATTAAGAGTAAAGTTGAGATTTTATATTATATTTTATATACTACAAAAATGAAGCTATAATTAATTGATTATTGGATATACAAGGATTAAAAGTTTACCATTATAAAGGAAAGCAAAACAAAGAAGAGAAACAATTTGAAAAAGAAAGGAAAAGAAATGGAGGAGTTAGGCAGCTAGCACTAACTCTATGAGAAATCAGAAAGTGAGAATTGAATTAAAGAAGTGAGCGACGCGAGCTTTGTAGCTCACTACAGAGCATGCGGCGCGAGCAATTTAGCTCGCGATGGATAAAGCGAGGTGGAGTGTGCTGCAAAGCTTGCGAGGTACAGTCGATAGTGAGAGGCGAATTCAGGATTTGAGCATAGTGAGACACTATTTTTGATACACCAAATACTAGTTAGCTGTAAAGTTCAATGTTCAAATTTATACAAATTTAATGATTATGATAACTATCATTAAAATACAAACTTCGATATTATCGAATATCATTAATTTGGTACTAATATAACATAAGTACATCGTCCACTCATATCAGGGTCGAGATTATTTCATATCAAACTCATCTATAAAATGAGAGGCATTGTCTCTTAAAACTAAAACTTGATTGAAAATAATTAAAATTCACCAAGAATACGTTATCTAAATTCATAAGAACAAGAACTTCCTAAAAAATAACGATTCCAAACAAAATAAATTTTCTTCAATCATCTAAGGATCTTTCTTCTCAATCACATAAGGATCCTTCCTTCTCAATCAAAGAAGGATCTTTCTTCTATTTTCGCTTTTTAAGTAGACTCTTTTCAATAATCGGCAACTCCAATTGATCATTCATATGTAAGCAATATGACTAAATTAATATTGAATCAACAAAAATCTTTTCTCCTTAACTAAGTAGTATATTACATACCTGAAATATAATTTAATGTTTTCTCCACCAAATGATGCAAGAGTCAACTGCTAATCTGAATATAATTCACATAAATCAAAAATGCAAATATTTATAATATCTTTCTAGCGTAATTTTTCAAAAGAAAAAAACTTACTCAAATAAAATCAAAGAAGAAGAGACTCAAATTTAGTCATCGCTATCGTCACCTAATAGGACTATCGGATTTAGAAGAGATGCATAGAACTGAAAAAGAATTAACTAAATTGAAGGGAGGCAGAAGAGTTTGCTACTCTATTTGTGAAGGGGGAGGCTAATGAATATTCGGACTTTTGAATGTGCCGGGGATTTGAAAAAAAAGTTAATTAAGTTTTAAGTTTATTATTATGTAGAAGCATCAAATTATAATTGAATTCAGAAAAGGTTATAAAAATATAACTAGTTGACTACTAGGAGATAGGATTCAAACTTAGGACATCACAGAAGTGAAAACACTTTGATTGCTTTCTTAAACCAAGTCTTCTGCTCAACTTTTGTATTTAGGGGCACGCGTAAAATATTTAAGGGGTCCTTACTGTATATACATATAGATATAAACTCGGGAGATAGAATTATGAATTGCATATAAGATTGAGTAGAGCAAGATTTAAACTCTGAGGGAGGGGGGGGGGGATTTGCGATTACGATAGGAATATACCTAATCGCCTTGCTTGGTTACTATACAGGAATTATTAATGATTTCTTGTTAATTCTAATTCCATAGAATATTAGATTAACTTGAATAGGCGAGTAGTACTTCATGAGAAGGCTACGAGCAATATTAACCATATCAACTAATAAACCAGATAAATTAATTAGACGATTTAAGTGAAAATTCAACGGGATTGTTAGCTAACCCATAGCTCTAGAATATTCACTCACATTGAATTCGTCTTTAAGTTTGTCGTTGTTTTTTCTAATCTCTTAGTTTGTTACTCTAGATTAATTTTAGTTAAAATATTCATACGTTAGGATTCAATTGAATGAATTAATTGTTTGGTTTAGTCTAGCTGATAGTTAATCACAGATCCTTGTAGGTACGATATCTAAACTTACAATCATATATTACTTGTACGATTACATATATACTTACGTGTGCGTTTGAAAGCAACATCAACTAAATTGAAGCGGCTCCACTTTGATATTCATTAAAGTGAAGTTCTTACAATGTGTTTGTTACATTTAGGACTAACTCAACCCTCTTAATCTTATACATGAACAAATTGAATCATTTCCTGTTAAAAATATAGTGCAAATTAAAAGAGTTGGCCGTTAAGAAAGAATATCAATTTTTGGTTTCGAAAAGATTGATCATTGGATATCTAATAGCTCCAACGGGAAGTGGGTTAGTCACAAAAAAGAAAGAAAGAAAGGTTCCACATTTGACGTTACATTTGAACTAGATTTTGGTACAAAAGTAAATATCTGAGCCAAAACTCATTTATCCACTGGATGTCGCTTTCTTAACATATATATGGTTGACCTTCAATTTACTTTTATCACCTAATTCTCTGACAAAGTACCAAACCACGTTTATTGAGTTATGACATTATGACCCATGATCCAATGTATTATTCCACACAACCTACGTATATTGTTGTCAACTTGCCCCTTTAGCAACTGTTTCATGCAAAGAATAAGTGTTTAAATAGATTTAAAAGTAATTAATTGAGTCATTTGAAATTCTCTTTGACTCCTTTATATTTTGTATATCAAATATATATAAAACATTTTATCTCTCAAATGCTTAAGATCCACTCTTTATGTTTAGAACTTCTAGTATATTATAATTAAAAGTCAAATATTGGCACATGGTATAACAAAATTATATACACAGTCCTTAGATTCCGCAAAAGACCTCATGTCCAGAGTAATCATATATACCTTCCTTTCTCATTTGTGTTTTACTAGCAATTGAGTAATACTAATAACCAATGTAAACCTTATTAGGCAAATTAAAACAAAAATCTCATCCTTGTAGTCTAGTAATTAAGTCAAAGATGAAATGGTTGAGGACATTGTAACACTATGTTACTAGATTTAACCATCGAATCACAACTCATGTCTTGTCAATAAGGAGGTTTCAAATATAATATTCCCAAAAAAGTCGAGGAATAATGACATTGATTACCAACTTTTTTACAAGGTATTTTAGTTTCCTATTAATGGAGTAGTAAATTCCTGTAAAATGTTTACACCTTGTATATTTTAAAGTTTCTTCTATCTATTCTAAAAATTGGAATAGAAATTAAAAACCACTACCATACAAAAGGAAACTGCAAAAAGACAATATATATAAGTCATCTCTACCCAATCAACTCAAATATGCTTTACACAATTAAATATTTCTAATCTCTTTAACCCCATTATCCAAAACAGCGATATTACTTTTTGACCCCTTAATTATCCCAAATTCCCTCAAAAACCCCACACACCAATCCCCCAAATTCAAAACAATGTAAGTCCCAATTCCGCCGATCAAACCATACGCAATTGAATAAGTTAACGGCATCAAAATCAACGTCACAAACGCCGGTATTGCTTGCCTCATGTCATCCCACTCCACTTCTACCACAGACTTCATCATCATCACTCCCACTACTATTAACGGCGGCCCAACGGCCCACGCCGGTATCGAAGCTAATAACGGCGTGAAGAAAAACGCCAGAAAAAAGTACCCTGCCGCCGTTAACGCCGTCATCCCTGTTCTACCACCTTCCTTTATACCCGTTGACGATTCGATAAACGTCGATACCGGTGACGTCCCTAACAATGATCCTATAACGATGGATGATGCGTCCGACAAGAAGGCAAAATATTGTCCCTCGAAATTCCCGTTTTCATCGGTGAAACCGGCGAAGTGCGCCATTGAATACAAAGTTCCGGTGGTAGACAGTATATCTACATATAAGAAAGTTATCATAGCTTCCCAGAAATGACCTTTACCTATGCCTTTAAAACTCAAAGCCCCAGCTGTGCTCTCAATTTTGTGAACATCAACGACTTGTTTGAAATATTCGTACGCGGAATCCCCCGCCGGAGTATTTGGAAAAGCGGTGACTTTTGTGTTTCTGAACCACGAAATCGCTGTGACGAAGATGATGCCATAAATCATTGCACCTTTAATGTTTTTAGACAAACAATAAGATATTATGACAAATCCAACTATACCGAGCCAAAGCGTTGGACTCTCCATGCGATCATGTAAACATAATATATCACCGGAAACGGAGCCCCCAGGGATGAGAGTCATGGTGCCGTTTACGGCGGCCATTACCGGAGCTACTCCTGCCCGAGATGACCGCGGGCAGCCTGCAATTGTGACGAGTGTTGATGGGCTGTATCCGACGAGTCCAATACCCTGGTTGTTCTGTAGCCCAATGAAAGCGAGAAAAAGCCCAATACCGGCGCCGGAGGAGATTCGAACTGGTTTAGGAATCAGTTTAGCTAACTTTGCCCGTAAACCGATAGCTGAAATGAATAAAAATAAAACTCCTTCGATGAAAACTGCAGCTAATGCGCTTTGATAGGAAACATTTCCAGAACCATGAAACCCAACAACCGTGTATGCGAAGTAAGCATTAATGCCCATTCCAGGAGCTAACGCTAACGGCAAATTTGCAAAGACTCCCATAATTAGACACCCCATGAGAGAAGAAGCCACAGTTGCTACAATCAAATCTTTCCGGGTTCTATCAAGGCAGGCGGAATAACCCGGATTAACGGGTTCAAATTTACAGGAAGCATCAGGAGTTATGAGGCGGAGATTAGGTTTACCGTTGCAGTTAATGGGCAAGATAGTGGGATCGGAGCATATAAGAATACAGTCAGAAACAGAACAAGTACCGCCGGAGTCAGAGAGAATAGAGGCGTTAACGGCTAAGATATACGCCATGGTAAGGAAGGTGGTGGTGCCAGCACGAAGCTCAGTGGTGAAGGTGGAGTTACGTTCCTTCAGCTTGAAACGCCTTCCCACTCGGCTTTCTGCCACGTAATCATTGAGACGGGTCAACGGAGATTGTCTTCTGCTCGACGGCGGTGGTGGAAGAGGTGGCTGTGGTGTCCCGGACTCCACGTCCATGGGGGTCTGAAAGTATTTGCGAGTGTGAAAAGAAAGGTGGGAGTTATGGGAAAAACTCTTTTGGATCAAAAGGCAGGCCACCCTCTTTATATAAGAGGATGACACGTTTTTATAATATTCTAATCATTCAATTAATGGGAATATTTTCTGGATTATTATGTTTTTTTTAAGTTTATAATTAGTATAAAGTTCTGTTAGAGGTTACAGCTTGTCTTTTTGCAGGGAAGAGGAGGAGAAATCCGAGTTGGGAATAAAAGAGTTAGAGAGAGATTCGGCTGCAGATGGAAGAGGTGGGGTATCTCGTTTTAAAGGTTAAAACCTGGAAATTAGAAATATGCGTGGATTTACTCAGTTGACCCCATGGATCCTGAAAATCACTTATGCTTCTTTGAGAAAAAGAAAAGAAAAAATATTACTATTAATTTTCGAGTACTGAATTTATGAATCAATTTCTTGTACTATAACTGAAAGAAATTGGATAGACGGATCTTACATCAACTAGCAGATTTCCTATTTTTGGGTAAAAAATACGACACGCATGACACGAAGATGAGCCATACGTCTGTTCTAAGTATTTTTAAAAAAATTACTTTCCCTGAAAAATTTGGCTAATCAATTTAAAAAATAATTTTGAAAAGTAATTAATATTTGACCACACGGTTCAAAGATGTTTCTAAGTGCCTGTTTGGACATAAAATTTGATGGATGATTTTTTCAAAAAATATTCACTTTTTTTCGAAATCAACGTTTGTTCATAAAATTTTCTATTTTCATCTGAAGATGCATTTAGGAAATTTTCGAAAATTTGAAAAATTGCAAAAAATTGTTTTCTAAAATTTTCACTCTAATCACTCACAAAATTTCGTAAACAACCCAAACTGAAATTTATATCCAAACACAACACTAAATTTCAAATACTATTTTCACTTGAAATTTTTTTTCACCATTTTCTCGAATTTTACAATTCTTATGTCCAAATGCCTACTAAGTATATTTTTCTCAAAAGTGCTTTTAAAATAAATACTTATGAGGAAAAACTACTTTTTTATGCTTCTCGAAAATTGCTTCTGCTCCTACTCAAAAACGTTTCTTTCCCTTTAGAAAGTTTTTTCAAACACCTTAACTTTGAAGAATAAAGCATTTTTAACAAAAAACACTTTTGGTCACGAAAAAAGCTTGACCAAACAAGCTATTAACTTCACTAGTATGTATCTTTAATTGCGCGATTCAATCTCTCACATCCATTAAAGCCTCAAACATTATCAATTATGTACTGAGTTCTTTGCATTTTACACTGTCTGATGTACACACAAGTGGACATAATTTGGACAAATCCAAAATTTAATTCAAAATTTGAATATTTTAAATTTAGGTTTGGATTTGAGATTTAATTTTTTAATATTTGGATTTTGAATAGTACGTTGAATTTTGTATTTCAGATACTCGAAAATCCAAAATTATATACCTGTCCATTAACCTTATGCCTATAAATTCAACACCCTATCCATTGGACATTAACTTGTCTATTCAATATTAATTACTAAGTCAATGGCGGAATTCTTTTATTTGGACATGGTTTTGATGTTAATTCTTATCGCCTTTATTAATGCTTCCGTTCCGATGCATTTTTATTTGGATGTTTATTTTTGTAAGAAGAAGAAAGTAACTCAACTTATAAGACTCAAAATCGAAAATTTAAAATATTCAAACAAATTAATCCAAAATCAAACTTAAACAATCCGATCTAATTCGAACTTTATTTAAATTAGATTTGCATTATTATTTCTTCAATCCAAAAATAAAAAGTTCGAACGAAAATTTGATCGTCCACTCCTAAATGTATGCAGTAATTTTGGATTGATGATTCATCCTCTTATTTCTTTTACAATTTTATTCTAACATTTTGCTCTTATATCTTACAAAAACATAAAATAACTCATTTAATGAGAGATAAATTAGAAATTCTATAAATATAAATTAATATAAGAAGGACAGGAAAGGTGGAGTAAGGGAAATTCTTCTGTAAGTCAATATCTTGTCGAGATAAAATAGAGACTAGCTATCTAGTAGGAAATATAAAACTGGTGTGGTGGTTGAAACATTGACTTAATTATGTTCATATTATTTGATTACTTGACATTTTTATCACATGGAATCTCTCTCTTTGTCTGCTTGCATTTTATTGCCTTAGTTTGACTACGTAAATCACAGTGCTCAAAATGTGGGTGACAGCCCAAAAAGATGCAAAAGCCGCAGCGTAAGTTGGAGCAGGAATCCAGGTCCCTATTAACGGGGTGTACATAGGTCGGATTGATTCGAATTTTTCAATTGTCAAATTAAATCAATGATATCGGATTTTTATATTTATAGATCAAACCAAACTAACAAAGTTGAGTTTTTCAATCTCGATTTTTCTCCGAATTTTTTGGATTTTCGGGTTTTTTTCGATTAAGTTTGGATATCATAAACTATGTAATTTGTGCTCCAAATATTTCTTAAGTCCTAGTATAATATAACTATTCAATGTATTTTCCAAGAAACTAACATAGTAATATGAGATAACTCATACATTATACTACAATATTCAATAACAAAGATAAAATAATAAAATTACCTAAAACAAATATTGCTAATTAATAAGCCATAATGAAAATTAACATAATCTAAAAATACTATAGGTCATGCTAAAATAAGTATAGCTAATAAGTACTAATATTAATTACATAACTAAGCACTAAAGAAAAAGATAAACTAAGTTATGCATTTTCATTATAAACTAATATAAACTAAAATACTTATCCAACACTATCGTTATTTCTTGTATGAATTGAATTTCTTTTGTTAGCATTAGTATTGACTTGAACTTTGTTTGAGTTACTACATTTATGGGCTTTAAAATTTATTTACCATTCAAGAATATTAAGTCTAAACTTGAGATAATACGTTAAAAGATAAAACTGTGAAAAAGTTTAAAAAATATTTATAAATTACATTACATTAAATATTTATATGTATGAAATCTTATTAAAAATTATATAAATGTACTAACGGGTTGATTTGGTTTTGGTTTGACTTTTTTTAGTTAAAACAGAAACTAAACCAATTATGACCGGGTTTTATTTTTCAATACCTAACCATATCGGAATTTTTTTCCCGATTTAACTCAAATTATCGATTTGGTGCAGTTTATCAGTTTTCTTTGTACACCCCTACCTATTACTATATGAGCTTTAAGCAAGTAGTTCACGGCAGTCGCACAATGTTTTCTTGACTATCTTTTCCCCCCACGTTGATAGTTGCAGCAAATATATTTTTGTTTCACACGAGAGGAAAAGGACAGTGCTGAGCTTTTATAATACATTGTCAAGACAAAATTGAAGTAGTTAGCTTAGCAACAATTTTCAATTTGATCGATAGGATATATATATATATATATATAGTCAAAGGAAAAGGGTGGCTGATCCATCTTTGACGAATGTATATCACCAGATATTCCACATGCATGTATTTCATCCCTCGCATTGATTATCTTTTAATATATGTAAGTTTTAAGGCAAAACCAGAAAAAAAGAAAAGAAAAGAAATAACCTATAATGGATTTTTATTTTCTTTCTTAACGCTTCAAAACGAAACATGCTACCGCGTTAATAAGGAGACAAATTTGAAAAGATTACGTTAATTTACTATTGAGTCGAATATTATTATATATATATTGCCTACTTGGCTTTTGTTACTTAAACAACTGCATCAATATTACTTTGATAATCAATCAAATCCAAGGGGAGGCTGAGTCGACGTCCTCATATATATAATTCTCAATGGACGAAGCACCAAATCTACTTTGTTGGTATATACTGTCACGTACGATGCTCAAACAATAACGTTAGTCAATGTATAAACCATCAGAAACAGAACGAAATATGGATACCTGATCATACTCATTAGTTTCAAATGTGTTTGCCTCAAAACGCTTTTCAAATAATTGAAATGTATGTGCTTATTCGATTGCATAATTAGCTCTACTTAAGATACATAATACTGTAAAAATTGCGCGGGCACCTTATTTGGTCGCCCCCATTTAACCTATACCCGTTTTTTTTTAAATTTTTTAACCTGTACCCACTTTTTAAATAACTTCAGCTCCCCTTTCCCTCGCTGAGCTGAAGTTCACCAGTTAAGTTGAAGTTCGCCAGTTATAAAGACAAAACTTCAGCATACGAGGCTGAAGTTCCCCAATTACAAAGATAAAACTTCAGCTCTAGTTTCCCAGTTACGAACTTCAGCTCTAGAGCTAAAGTTCTCAAGTTATAAAGACAACAACTTCAGCATACGAGACTGAAGTTCCCCAGTTACAAAGACAAAACTTCAGCTCTAGAGCTAAAGTTCTCAAGTTATAAAGACAACAACTTCAGCATACGAGACTGAAGTTCCCCAGTTACAAAGACAAAACTTCAGCTCTAGAAAAAGAGCTGAAGTTTTGTCTTTGTAAATTGGGGAACTTAGCCCTTTATGCTGAAGTTGTTGTCTTTATAACTTGGAAACTTCAGCCNGCTGAAGTTTTTGTCTTTGTAAATGGGGAACTTCAGCATCGTATGCTGAAGTTGTTGTCTTTATAACTTGGAAACTTCAGCCCCGTATGCTGAAGTTCCCCATTTACAAAAGACAAAACTTCAGCTCTAGACTCCCCAGTGTAACTGGAGGAACTTCAGCACCGTATGCTGAAGTTTTTTGTCTTTGTAAATGGGGAACTTCAGCATCGTATGCTGAAGTTGTTGTCTTTATAACTTGGGAACTTCATCCCCGTATGCTGAAGTTCCCCATTTACAAAAGACAATACTTCAGCTCTAGAGCTGAAGTTCCCCAGTGTAACTGGGGGAACTTCAGCCCGTATGCTGAAGTTTTTGTCTTTATAACTGGGGAACTTCAGCCCCGTATGCTGAAGTTCCCCATTTACAAAGACAAAAACTTCAGCTCTAGAGCTGAAGTTCCCCAGTGTAACTGGGGGAACTTCAGCCCCGTATGCTGAAGTTTTTGTCTTTATAACTGGGGAACTTCAGCCCCGTATGCTGAAGTTCCCCATTTACAAAGACAAAAACTTCAGCTCCAGAGCTGAAGTTCCCCATTTGCTAGAACTGAAGAACTTCAGCTCTAGAGCTGAAGTTCGCAAGCTACTTCAGGCCCGTCTACTAGAATGCTGAAGTTTTGCGTGATTGCCTTTGCTACTTCAGCCCCGCATGCTGAAGTTATGCGCAAAAGCGGGTACAAATGCAATTTTTTTTACAAAGCGGATATAAGTTAAAACGTGGCACAAAAAGTGAGTACGGATGCAAAAGCCCCCATAATACTCGTAACACTTATTATTAATTATTGTATGTAGGAAATATTGGGTCCACCCATAAGGGAACTCTAAGACCCAATAGGGTTATTAGTTAACCCAAAATATTTCCTATATGAGTACACTTAGTGTGTACATTAAAAATACTAAGCATTATTTTTTTCCTACGCCTCTTCTCTCTCAGTTTCAACTACGGTTTAGACTGTATAATTGGGGATTGCTCTAACACACTGTGACAATCACCGCCGATCAGTAATTAATTTCAGTTGCGGTTCGTCTGTTTTCGCTTTCGTTTCACGAAGAACAAGTAAATTCTCGTTTTACGATTTACACGCTATCTAATGTGTTTAGATTAACGTAATCTTTCAATGTATTATTCGTCATAGCTAGCTAGGTTCCAAGAAAATCCTTGAATTAATATTCCACGATCATTTTGGTTTGTTCTTTAAAGGCGTATATGATGCAAAATATTTCTAAGTATTCTCTTGATCTCAATCATAAATAGCTTTACACAAAAAAGGAAAAACACTAATGCAGTTCAAATGATGGCAAAATTTACTTTACTCAAACTAAAGAGTAAAGATATAAGTGCATTGGACTTATACATAATTTTTAAGATTTCACTTGGTGGGGACGTACTATGAATGGTCCTCAGGTTGTGACGATCTCTTATATATATATATATTGAGTTAGAAAGTAAAGTCCCAACCCCACAACTTTATATTGGACTGACCTTAGCTTGTTTCTGAAAAAGAAAAAAGAAACTCCCATGAAATAGCATAGCTGAGAGAATTTCTTTCTATTTTTTTTCCTGAAAATATCTGTATTCGCTTTTTATCTTGTTTGCTTCTTGAAGAGGACAGCTGAAAACACCATCTGTGTTTATAGTTAACTCATCGATCACTTATCTCTATTTGACATTCGTCACTCTCTGCTAAAATCAACATTCTTATTAAAAATGGAGAGGTTATATTCTCGTGCTTTAGATGATTGATGTGATTCATCAATCCTAAGACAAAGAATGTAGCTAGAGCCCACTGACCCCTAGTTTACGAATTTGATGATTAGTTCAGTTTTTATTAATTGGTGATTTGTCGATAAGCTAAGATAGCTCTATTAATATGCAGGCTATTGGACTTCGCATCTTTTAAACAATACAAGATTATGTTCTTTCACGAAATTGTGTTACTTAAAAGGACGTAACTTCTCATAAAACAGACGTGTTGGAACTTCTTTATTTATAAAGACATAGACTGTTTAAGAACGGATTCCATTGTTAGATTTTAAGTAGTAGGAACAACGACCATTAATGACATGTTATAATATGTAGCTAGATGAGTTGTCTAATAAATAACGAGTGAATCTCAAAACATACAGAAAGAGAAAGAGAATTTTACACAAATAGCTGGTTAGATTCATTGATTACTATTTTTTAGCTCCTTTCTCTCTCTCTATATATTATACATTGATTATACACAATTATACACATAGGATACATGAACTACACATATATTATCCGTCCGTCGGTTGTTTTTTGTTTAAGCAATTAAGTATGTGACTATTTGAATTAATTTTAGTGAATTTCTTCGGTATTACTAACTAATTTACTGTATATAGAAGGGAAAATGATCAATTTTGCTTATGAATTATTTCAAAATAAAATAATACTTTGTCCTTCGTTTCATTTTTCGACCCAAAATTACCATTGCTTACTGTTATTTTGTGGCTTGAATTATTTCCTTTTATTTTTAAGAAATCCATAATCCCTATAAGTTTAGAAAAACTCAGTGTCTTAATAGATTTGGCAAAAGAAAACTTATAGTCCTTGTCAAATTGGGAAACTTTCTCTTATAGGTTTGAGACCTTTTCGGATCTATATATAGGGGTTGTAGTTTGTGATTCTATAAATTGTATTGTGTTTTTCTTCTCATTCATAGTGGAAAACTCTCTTTGCTTTTGCCCCGAGGATGAATCATTGTGTTGATTTTTCTTCTCTATTTGTGTTGTGTGTGATTGCGTGCTAGTTAACCCACAATCTTTCGTAATAATTGGTATCAAAGCAAGGCTCGGGTTTTTACATATAATCTAAGGTTAAGATGTCTTCATCATCTTCAACAAAGTACGAAGTAGAGAAATTTGACGGGGGTTCTAGTTTCAGTCTATGGAGGATTAGGATAAAACGTCCCTGGTGTTACAAGGGTTATGAAAGGCAATTGATGAGGATTTTCCTGAAGAGATGAAAGAGACAGAGAAGGCAGACTAGAAGGAGAGGGCTTTGAGTGCGATCTTCACGAGCGTTACAGATAGCGTTCTTCGGGAAATTGCTGAAGAAACTTTTGCAGCAATGGCATGTAAGAAGCTGGAAGATCTGTATTCTAAGAAATCGCTGACCTCCTCTACTTGAAAAAGAGGTTATACAATCTCCATATGAACGAAGGTACACCTGTTAAAACTCACATTGATGAGTTTAATTTGATTATAATGGACCTGAAGAATGTGGATATCAAAATTGAGAGTGAGGATCAAGCCTTGATTGTGTTATGTTCTTTACCACCGTCTTATGATACTTTTGCCGATACACTGCTATGTGAGAAAGGCAACATTTCACTTGAAGATGTTAGTAATGCACTAAAATCTAAAGAGTTGAAAAAGAGCTTTCCAGATAGCATAATTGAGCAAGGAAGAACACAACAAAAGGATTAACAGGACAAAGTCAACCACCAGATCAAAGTTTAGAGCAAGGAAGCAAAATTGTTATGAGTGCGGGGAACAAGGTCACTAATAGAGAGATTGTCCTAAGCTGAAGGAGAAAAGAGGAAAGCAGAAAATAGACAATTCGGCAAATATTGTTGACACTGACAATAGTTATGATGATACTGACTATGTAGGGGAAGTCTGTGCTGTGAGTTCTAGTCATGGGCATAATTCTTGTGTTCTTGATTCTGGTGCTACTTTTCACATGTGTCCACACAAGAATTGATTTGCAACTTACAAGCAAATGAGTGGGACTGTCTACATGGGAGATGATAATCTATTACCAATAGAGGGGATTGGTAACATCAAATTGAGAATGTTCGATGGAATTATCAGAAACATTGAGTGTTGGCATGTTCCTCGGATAAAGAGAGATTTGATTTCTCTTTTGACTTTGGATTCGAGAATGGAATACTTAAAGTGCGTAAAGGCTCTATGGTACTTATGAAGAGTAAACTATATTCTAAATTGTACCATCTTCAGGCCAGTGTAGTTGAAGGGGAAGCTGTTGTAGCTTCTGAAAAAAGTGATTTGAATCAGTCTCAGTTGTGGCACTTACGACTTGGCCATATGAGTGATAAGGGATTGTCTTTGTTGAGTAAGAAGAATTTGTTGAATGAGTACAAAAATCAAGTTTAGAGTTTTTGTGAGCATTGTGTGTTTGATAAACAGACAGGTAAAGTTCAGCAAGAAGGCTGAGCACAAGACCTGAGACAAGTTAGATTATATACATTAAGACTTGCGTGGTTCAAACAGAGTTTCCTCCAAGAGTGGTGCCAAGTATTTTATGACTTTTATTGATGATTACTCAAGGATGGCGTAGGTGTATTTTCTAAAAATAAAAGATGAGGCATTTCCGACATTTGTTAAATGGAAGACGATGGTTGAGAGGCAGACATAAAGAAAAGTTAAGTGTCTTCGAACTGACAATGGGTTAGAATTTTGCAATTCTGAGTTCGATAATTTCTGCAGCAGAGAGTGCATAGTGAGACACCACACTTGTGACGGAACACCATAACAAAATGGTGTTGTAGAATGTATGAACAGAACACTTAGTGATAGGGCACAAATCATGCTCCCACACCCATGTGTTAGTAAGGATCTTTGGGCTGAAGCAATCAGCACAACTTATTATTTGGTTGACAGATCTCCATCCACACCTATTGAGTTCAAAACGCCTTTTGAGGTATGGTTCGATTCGCCTGCTGATTATTCAAATTTAAGAATATTTGGTTGTCCTGGTTATGCTCATGTGAGGGATGGAAAACTTGAGCCGAGGGAAAAGAAGTGCATATTTCTAGAGTATGCAACTTGAGTGAAAAATTATAGGTTGTGGTGCACTGATCAAAAGACTTCAGGGATAATTATCAGTAGGGATGTAACATTCAATGAATTTTCCTCACTGGACAGTAAAAGGGAGAAGGCAATAGAAGAAAGACATCATCGTGTCAGTGACTGCATAGAGTTAGAAATTGAACTCCACTAGCTCAGCCTAGTAGTTCTAGAGTATAGGAAGTAGAGGAGGCGTAAAATATTGATCAAGATGATAATGTTGATGCACCTGCGTAACAACAACCATATATCATTACAACATGCAGAGAGAAGAGAGTGATCAACCGACCGCAAAGGTTTGCAAACATAATTGATGGGAATCTTCTTGGACATATGAATCATGTGGGATTTGCTTTGGCAGTTGCAGAGACCATTGATGCGTTTGAGTGTTATAGCTATCCAGAAGCTATTCCGGGTATAGAACCAAATCGACGGATTAGTGCTATGGCTGAATAGATTGAGTCTCTTAACAAGTTTAGACGTTGCCTAGACTTGGTTGATGTGTACGGCAACGGGTAGAGCCCTTGCGAGGGCTGAAGGCAAGATAGAGAGACGTTGTTCCTGTTAATAAAGAGAATTCAAGTCAAGGGAAAGATTTGTTATTTGTGGATTGAATTATTACCTTGTATTTTTAGGAAACCCATAATTTTTATAGGTTTAGGAAAACTCATTGTCCTAATGGATTCGGGAAAGAAAAACCTATAGTCCTTGTCAAATTGGAAAACCTTTCTCTTATAGGTTTGGGACCTTTTTGGATCTATATATACGAGTTGTAGTTGGGGATTCTATAGATTGTATTGTGCTTTTCTTCTCATTCATAGTGAAAAACTCTCTCTGCTTTTGCCCCGAGGATTAGGCTTAGTCGAACATCGTTAAATTCTTGTGTTGATTTTTCTTCTCTATTTTCTTTGTGTGTTATTGTGTGCTAGTTAACCCACGATCTTCCGCAACACTTGCCAACTAAAGCACCTTGTGTAGAGACAAGCATCCATGTAAAGAGATTGTTCAAATTATGTGCAGTTTTATAATGTTATCTTGCAGATATGATCGGTGGTGTACGCAGGATTTTCCGTAAGTGGTGTAACTTTTAAGGAAGTAAAAAAAAAACCTTTTTGACAGCTCTTCAACTTTGGTGCATCCGCTCGTGTGTATATCTTATACTTGAAATTATATTTCTTTCCCTTTGATTAATGCATAGTTTTAAATCAAATAATTATAGAATCAAAAAGTCACATATTTGGTTACACTATACTCCAACCCATTATACTTAAAAAACCATTGAAGATCAAACCGATAAATTATCATAAATTTTCTTTGAGAAAAATTATAATTTCAAGGTTGGAAAAGACCTCTTTAAAAGATATGCTCTTCTTATTGCATCATGGTTTATTGAATAATATTTTCGAGTTGTCAATATTTATGAAATTTAAATCAACTCCTTCACTTTGTTGATGTTGCTCCGACCATTGAGGGGCTTTTGCATCCGTAACCGATTTTTGGGTCACGTTTTAACTTATATCCGCTTTGTAAAAAAATTTGCAAGCGTGCCCGCTTTTTCGCATAACTTCAGCATACGGGGCTGAAGTAGCAAAGGCAAACGCGCAAAACTTCAACATTCTAGTAGACGGGCCTGAAGTAGATTGCGAACTTCAGCTCTAGAGCTGAAGTTTTTGTCTTTGTAACTAGGGAACTAACTTCAGCTCTAGAGCTGAAGTTTTTGTCTTTGTAACTGGGGAACTTCAGCTCTAGAGCTGAAGTTTTTGTCTTTGTAACTGGGGAACTTCAGCTCTAGAGCTGAAGTTGTTGTTTTGTAACTCGGGAACTTCAACAAGTTTTTGTCTTTGTAACTGGGAAGCTTTTGTTTTGTAACTCGGGAACTTCAGTCTAGAGCTGAAGTTTTTGTCTTTATAACATGTGAACTTGAGCTCTAGAGCTGAAGTTTTTGTCTTTGTAACTCGGAACCTTCAGCTCTAGAGCTGAAGTTTTTGTTTTGTAACTCGCGAACTTCAGCTCTACAGCTGAAGTTTCTGTCTTTATAACTGAGGAACTTCAGCTCTAGAGCTGAAGTTTGTAACTGGGAAACTTCAGCTCTAGAGCTGAAGTTTTGTCTTTGTAAATGGGGAACTTCAGCCCCGTATGCTGAAGTTTTGTCTTCGTAACTGGCGAACTTCAGCTTAACTGGCCAATAAAGCTCATCGAGGAAAAGAGGACTGAAATTATTTAAAAAGTGGGTACACGTTAAAAGTTATTAAAAAACGGGTATAGGTTAAATGAGGGCGACCAAATAGGGTGTCCGTGCAATTTTTACGACCATTGACCCTTTCTTCGAAGTTAGATGAGTTTTGAGATTCTGAACTTGATTTAATTTTGGAAGATTGAAAGATTTTTTAGGATGATTTATTGGGATTTAAGTTGAATTATAAATTAAAATATCTATTTGAGAAACTCCAAATAATTTTATAGAGTGAACTCATAAAATAAAACTATTTTAAGAAATTATAACAATAAAAGTAAAAGAATTAAAGAGTAAAAAAGTAACAAAATAACTTAATTGACCAAAAAAAAAAAAAAAAAACAACGAAAGCCGGATTGTTTAAAACCGTTGAATGAAACACTCTCCATTCCAAGAGATACATTCTTCTCCGAGTTATCAAATCCATCTCCATTTTTTAAGCCAAAATCCACAAAAAGAAAAAGAGGATATAAAACACCATAAGGTGTGTTGGATCCCGCGATCTTGCCTAGAGAAATCAGGCGCTATACCAACAAAAAATTGTGTCACACTAAATATATTTTGTACGTTATATGATATTTTGCAGATTATTTATTCATATATTTAACAAAAAATTACGACGAATCAGTATCATGTGACACCGCTTCATCGTTAACGGTCATACCTCTACACTTTATGTAAGTCATAAGTTGCAATTTTCTGGAGTAGTATCTATTCTAAGTTCATAACTTGTGCTTAAAGGTCGAAATCGTACAAAGGGACTGCCTCAATTGATCTAATTATTGCATTAATCTGTGGTTATTTTGTCCAAACATTCCCACCTCCATGCATGACTCAACTTTATGCCAGGGAATGGAACTTTTAATCCTCTTTCACATCAAAATGTCACATCCTCTTAATTATTTGATATACGTTAGAGTTGTGCTAATTCGAGGTAAGTGCGGAAAAAAAAGAGAATTCCCCACTTCTCATTTTGAACCACCAAGAAAACACAATAATCTGGATATTTCATAGGTGGGGGGAGAGCTTTTTTAAATAAGAAATTATTTTTTTATTTTTATAGAAAAAGAAATGTATGTGGCCGACATGGGTGTCCATAGGAGTGGGATAATCATAACAAAAATACAATGGAACCATTGGTTTTGTTCAGTTGTTTTTTTGTTAATTATTTGCTTTTTGGAGAACCTATCCCAGATTTTGACGTAAATACGTTATATATTTGTTACCTTTCCACATGTTTTCCTCTAATTAAGTCCCCTACAGCAGGCTTGTTGTCTATCAACCATTTCATTTACAAGTATGCCTTATACGAGTCGCTTTTATATATATTTATGCTAAATAATACTATCACTATTTTAAAATACAAAATCGGGAGATGCAACCTTTAAAACACCTCAACATATACAAAAAAGACTTGTCTATTGTAAGTCGATCGTACGTAGATCAAGAGTATTGTTAAATTAAAAATTCTGCCTAAGTTAGGAGTTATTATTTGTTGCAATTTGCAAATATTTATTTTACTATTATTATTGATTATTGGAAAGTAACCAATAATCATTGTTTCTCCCTATCCTAACTCAAAAGACGACTTCTCTAATTCATTTAATGATTTTGTAGCTTTTACTCCATTAAGTGGTAATGGATAACTATGTAGGAGGACTGATTATGATGACATTTAATCATAAAAATTATTTGGGGAACATACAATCACTCTTTAAAGCGTATGTAACTAAGCTTATAAGCTGATTAAATTAGTTTATGTACTATTTTTAATTTATTTACGTGTTCGACAAAATTTTCAAAGCATTTCTTAAACTCAATCATACGATCTGTCGCCGAACCCCAATATATTAGTTTAACCTAAATGCAGTTCCGATGATGAGAGAATTAAATATTTTAATAAAATATATTCTTATAATTAAGGAGTATTGGTTCAATGTCCCTATAGCCCAACACTTAGAAGATTTCTCTTGGTGGGGACTATGACTGGTCCTCAGGCTTTGATGTGATCTATTGTTAATTATTCTCAAATTGAGTTAGAAAGTAAAGGGCCGAAAGCCTATTTGGCCAATGCCTAACTCTTGTTGAGTGTTTCTTAATTGTTTAGTGAAATATGATGTGAGACTAAAGTACAAGTTGCCACAAGTGTATCTCAACATCTTCCACCCACCCCCTGTTCGAGAGGACTGGGGGTATCAAACCTAGATATTAAGTAACATTTGTAAAGATCCCAAGAAATACTTCTAATTAACTATGAGTTGATCAAAAATTTGTTTCCGGTCAAACGCACACGCAATATACGTAGTCGTCAAGTAATAAAGTAATGAGTAAAATATCGTTCTCACAAAGGCTTATGATTAACTTTTGACTATTCAAGAGATTTTTCTCAAATTGTGTTGGTGATTAATTAACAACCAAAGAGCCTATCAAACAATTAAATAAATTGGAGATCGAATGAAAAACGTAGTTAATTTCGGATAAACCCCAATAAAAGAAGATATTCCAGGGTTATACGTTAGCTAACAATCTTGTTGTATTATCTACATAATCTGACTAATTTACTTATCTGATTTGTTGCTTGACATGGTTAATGTTACTTGTATAGTTCTTACTCGATCGTCCATCCAAGTTAACTTGACGCCTATATGTCTATAAAATTATTAAGACTAGCAATAACGCATTTATAATTCCTGTATTTCAACAAAGCCAATTAGGTATATTTCTATCCTAACCGCAAATCTGTTCCTCGATGCTCAGGTTCAGGAACTTGCTCTATTTTATCTTATATGCAATATAGAGTTCCTACTTTCGAGTTCAACTCTAGAATTGTAGGTAGTATTTTACTGTTAGCTATGCAGCAAAATAATTAAGAACATGATTAAATAAACAACCAATACACTAAAATCAAAATCGTCAATTTAAACTTCAAACAAAAACATTCATGTAGCACTCATAACCCTAGAATGAGAAAAACTAGCCATGCATAGTCATGCTAATAATCAAAATATTATTTTTACACATAAAAGCTATGAATACTAGATGAAGGATGGAAGAATTGATAAATTATATGCTCCGTTTGTGTTTCTATTCCTTTTTCACTTTCAAAATTGACCAATCCCTCAATAATTACGTTTAGAGGGAATTTACAGGTTACAGTCGGAGTCTCCAGGCTCAAATCCAAGTGGAAAATGTATAATGCCCGGAAGGGAAAATGGCCAGGCCTCAGAGCTCGCAAGGACTGGCTTGTAGCTCGCATTTGGGCTCGCCTCACATGCTCTGTTACGCGGTCTACCTTGCCTGGAACCAGGAGTCACCTGGCCTGGCGCCTGGTTCCAGGACTTGTCCGATTTTTTTTGTTTTCGTGCTTTTTTTGTGTATTTTCGACATCCTTGTGTGCAATCTCCATGCGTTTTTCATCCTTCAATAATCCCACACATAAAAACGACTCAAACATCGCACAATTAATCATTAAAACACTAAAGTTTAACGTAAGCAATGTACTAAAAATATATATTTATAGTCAAACAACAATAGTTGTAGCAAAGAGAAATTAAGATGCCGCTCATTTTCTCTCCTCCTTTTTCGCTTCGCTAGTCTTCACCCCTAATTGAAGGTCGGATGGCGACGGGCACCTGCTCGTTGCACGACTGAAGAAAAAAACAAAAATAAAGAAGAAATTTAGGGATGACATGTATCTTGTGAAGTTACTTCACTTTCCAGAATTACACTACTTTTTATATAGTAAAGCAAAGTCTATGTAGACAAAAGCCATATATATCCACAAATATGTGTCTATTAGGAGTTGGACGCTCCAATAATTTCCTCAACATAACACATCTCTGCACACCCCATCCTTTTCTAGTTCTGTTTGAACCAAACTTTGGTGTTAGAAAAGATAGAAAGAAACATATCTGCCACAAATCCAAGTTAATTATATGGTAAAATTATACTGGAAAAAGAAAAATAGAAGAATTTATTAAAAGCAGCAAGGTGTATATATAAATAAGAGACCTTAATTAGACTAAGGGTATGTAAAGGGAATATATAGGCTTTTGGGGTAGTGTCACAATCATCTTTGAGTGAGAGGATACCGTCCTTAATTTGCTGAATTGCTGGCATTTATACTTTCCCTTGAGCCCAGTGGACTATATTGGTCAATCATGGAGTAAAGCACCAAATACTCAGTAGAGAGCAACTGGTAGTAATAATAAGAGAATCCTATACTAACACTATATATCCCCTTCAAATATTTAGATACAACACTGCATTATTGAATTTAGATAGCTCAGTGGAATCCTCTTCCAGTGAAAACATCTCTTGTTTTCTTTTTAACTTCTTTGCTTCTTGAAGAGTGTCACACCTCTTTTTTCTCGATAAGGGTGAGATAATGGAGTTTTTTTAATTTAAATGATATAATCGACTTTGGGATTATTTCTTTAATTTTCAGAGTCGCCACTCGAATTTTTTACGGTGTTTCAAGATATCATTTATTTTTAATATTCCAAATCAAGGAAATTTTGACTCCGTTAAAAGAAAAAGTTTGTGAACCAGAAGACCGGGTAAGGAATTCTGTTAACCTGGGAGAAGGTGTTAGGCACTCCCGAATTCTTTGGTTCTAGTACAGTCACTTAATGATTTATACTTGGCCTAAATTGTTTAATTACTGATTTTAATACCTATGTGCATTTACATTTTTACCGCTTCTTATTATTCAATTATTTGTATTTAAAGAATTATATTAAGGCGGGTTACGTATGCGTATATCCGTTAAAAATTGATGCGTCAAAAATCATGTCACGCGTACATGTACATGATTCATGACACTTGAATTCTTTTAAGAAAATAGTCAAAGTTGCGCAAGCACGTGTTTTTGTTTTGTTTGTAAAATAAAAATCACTTACGGTAATTTCAAAATCCGTTCCTAAAGGTGTCTCTACGAGTGTTCATTTTAATCTTTATTTGTGTTACGTAAACGAATACACAATTTTAAGAAAAGGTATATTTTAATTATTAGAAAAAATTACTCTATTCAAAGTTACGCGAACGTATACTTTGATTATTTTCATGCTTTCAAATTTTAAATATACCAGCTACCTATTTAAGGATGAGTTTAAGCATTTTTACTATGTTTGCCAAAGGTTGTTTACTAAATCTTACTAGTCTAAGGAAAAGGTATTTGGACTACAAGGTATGAAGAAGATTTTATAAACTAGTTTGCTGGCATAAAATCAGGATTTTTGGGGTTATTGAAGTCTGGCCCAGCCTTAGGATCAGCAGTTTGGGCCAGCCCTATTTTTGTACCATCTCCAAATGCAATCTACTTATTAGCTTATCACAACTGGGTTATTACATGCATGTGATGTTCATATCATCGAATGCCATTAGAAATTTTAGGAACAAGGAACTTGAATAATATCAAACGAGGCATCCTTATTAAAATGGTATAATTTTTACTTTTTTCAAAACTACTTATTGCCAATCCACATTTTCGACAAGAAATAGACAAGATAAACAAAAAATTCCCAGTTTCAAGTTTATTTTTAGGTCATTGATATCATCAAAATATTTGACAAGTAGCACATTTGACCATTTTCAAGTATTAAAAATAAAGGCCGTATTTATTTAGAAGATTGTATCCAGCCTTACCTAAGTCCAATAAAAATGAGAAATTAGTCGATTTGGACTTAGAGTAACGACTTGCTACTGGGCCAGGCAGTGATAGAGTCTAATGGACTCAAAATTCATACACTACTTTAAGGAATTCCATTAATCAAAAATATGGACCAGATTTCTAACATAAACCAGATTATGTTAACTTCAAAGCTAAAGTACAACACTAAGGCTTTGGGCTTTATGCCCCAGGCCTAATGACCTGTGTTCAGACTTATTTGGCCACTTTTATAAGTCTGATCCAATCCCTATATCCAATTTGAAAACAAAAGTCAAAATTATTTGAAAATTATAAAGTTTCACAATCAATTACAACAGTCCAGAAGAAAGAAAAGGATATCATCTTTTATAATAGTCATTAGAATACAAAAGGTATAATTTTATCTCTATCAAACATAAAAAAAGAGGACCTAAACTAAAGGGTATTCTTGAACTAAATGCTGCTTCAACCTGAACCGACGACTAAATCAAATACCTGCAGTTTTTAATAACCAAAGCAAAAGAATTTGTGCATTATTGTGGAGTGAATCTGATCATTAGAGGGTCAGATTTACCTCCTTTAATGTTATTTTAAGAGTAAAGTTCTTATGACCTCAATGGTAATTTATAAGTATGTGTACATGTAGACTTAGCAAACAAACATAGGCATGAGCATATATAGCAAAATGATTCAGATTTCATGACCAGATCTAATAGAAATTCAAGATAATATTAACACATGTTCTATTGACACTAATCAGCCCAAAGTTCATACGTTCGTGATTTTAAAAAAAATTAACAGAAAAATCAAACAACATGAATAGATTTCGACACCAACCAAACATAGACTTTTGAGCTCAAAACAATTTCTATTTAAGGCAGAAGTTGTTACATACCTTGCAAGTGAAAATAACAGCAAAGAAATGACCAAATAAATATCAGAAAACCAGAAAAATAGGAGCTTAACACATCAACAAAGACCAGCAGCCAGCCCACAAAAAAAGAGGGGGAAATCAGCAATGAAACCCAGGATTTTTTTACTCAAAAATTATAGCCCAGATGCATATTTTCTCAGAGGAATCAACAACTAAAACCAGTTTTTCAGAGTAGTCAATGTGTTTTCAGAACAATATTTTTTATGAGTGTATGTGTGTGAAAATCCTGTGAAGAAAATCTCTCTCAAATCTGTGGTAAAATGCGTGGTAAAATGTCTCTAAGATTCTGTGTGTAAGGTTGTCCTTTTCAGAGAATAATGTAGCATATTTATAGGGAGTTTAGGGTAACATCTTTTAGGGAATATACCTTATCTTAAAGATCAGAAATAGTACAGGTACAACTGTCCATTCTTATCCTATAGGACAGTTGTACCCCTTTCTAGAATGTTCCTTAATTACAACCCCTATTCCTTTTTAGAAATTACTTTTTTACCTCAAAAATCTAATTTCTTGCTTTTCAGATTTTATTTTTGATATTTATCCTAATTCTAGAAGCTTTTTGGGTTGTTACACCCAAGATTCTTCAATTGAAGTTTCCAAACTAACCTTTAATATCCTTAAAATTACTCTTTTAGTATTTAAGGTCAAGGGCTAGGTTATTTACTAAGTTGATCAGCTTTATTAATGATCAGTACTGATGGAATTAGCTTAAGTTATTTACTAGGTTGAAGAAGCTGAAATTAGCTTAAGAGTAAGATTAAGTGAATCATTTTGAACTTAAACTTAACTAAATTAAATTAAGTTACTAATGATTAGCTTAGTTGAGTAATTAGGTTTTGCTATCTTAAATTAGGGGTCAATAGTTTGTTTTAAGAATCTTGGACTTATCTTAGATTAGGGGCAGTTTCCTATTTTTAATGATTCGGCCTAGATTATGTTACAAGATTCATTCGTAAAGATCTTTAACAAATCCTTTAGATATGTATACTCGGTTACTATATATAAGTATTTATTAAACACTCTAAGCTAAGAGTTAAGGTCGAAGGTCTAAATTAGACCAGGGTTAAATTGAAGACTAGTGATTTAGTCAAAAATATCTGAATTGATTAATTATTGGCTCAAAATGCTTAGGACTAACTTGAACACTGGTTGTTTAATGAATTATTCAGGGTAAGAGAAATAGCTTAAAAAGCTACAAACAACAGATCAACTAATTGAGGTGATAAAGAGGAGACAAGAAACCTAAACCTATTAACCTATTAAACTAAAATCAAAATCGAGTTGACAAAACACATGATAAATATAGATTATCAATCCAGGATTGAACAAGAATAAGAAAATCAGTCATGAAACCTAAAATCAGAAATATACTAAGGAGGAGAATCAAATAATTCAAGCGAAGTCATAAAATCCTAACTATAATTAACAAATAATTTCAGTCATGAACCCTAATTAGTAATTAACTAAAACAACTAAACATAAAACGACTACCATTCAAGAAGTTTAAATACAATCAAAATATGCATGAAAGCAATTTAAACTGAACTAATAAAAAAAATAAGGAAACAATGATATTTAGGGTAGTTTTAAAACCTAAACTAAACATTCTTTTAATCTAAACAAAAATGTTACAGGAATAGAAAGAAAAATGGGGGTAGCGGTGGGGTTAGAACAGGTTGGCCAGAAAAAAGTTGAGTCGCCGGAATTTGGTCGGACTCCAGTAGGGTTTGAAAACGGTCCAAACCCATATGAATCAATAGCTTTGCTTGATAGCTATTGACTCATGTGAGTTCGAGTCGTTAATTCTCTTGAAAACAGCCAGGGAGGAAAATTTTAGGGTTTCGATTCCTAGATCTATGATTGAGAAATTTTGGTGGGGGGTTTTTGGAGGAATTTATGTTAGGAGGGGATTGAGGAGGAGGAGTAGAGTATCTGGTGTAATTTTGGGGTTGTTTGGTGGTGCTCCATCGTGGTTTGCGGTGGTATATGGCGGGGGAGGGGGGGAGTTAGGATAGGTTTTGGGTATGGGGAGGCAGACGAGAGTGAAGGGTGTAGGGGGAGAGTGAGTTTGAGGGGGTATGGGGAGGTGTTAGGACACACACACACACACACACACNCCCATTTTGAGCCAAACTAATCCCGGCCGTTGATCTCCCCCAGATCTAACGGCTGGGAACTAACCCTCTAATATATATATATATATATATATATATTAGAGGGTTAGTTCCCAGCCGTTAGATCTGGGGGAGATCAACGGCCGGGATTAGTTTGGCTCAAAATGGGGTCGTTTTGGGGGTAATGGGGCTGGCCGGGTTTAGCTTACTGGGTTGGGCATTGAGTGTATAGAGAAGGGTTTGGGCCTGGGTAATTTTGGCCCAAGTCCGATTTTACCCCTCCTATGACCAATTAAAATTAATTAGTTAATTAATACTAATTCAGATTAAACTTCAAAAATGTAGTAACTAATTTTACCTTTGTTTTGTCTAATTACAAATTAATTGATGCGTTAATTAAGAGTAACACCATTTAATTTAAATACCCCTAATCATTTAAAGAATAAATTTTGCAATTTTGTTAGAAAAAATGGTTAAGTTGAGCAATTAATCATTAAATCAACATTATGTCAAATAATCAACATTTTTGTTGTTATTTACTCCAATCGATTACAAATGATGTATTAATTATTTCTAATTCTAGTTTTTATCTAATTAAGATTAATTAATGGGTGGATTAAAAGGTGAAATTATGAATTAACACTTGCAATTTCCTTTGCAGAACAAATTTGCAATTTTCCAATAGAAATGATTGCGGTTATGCAACTTTGAATTATTCATAAATATTAAAAGGCAAATTATAGTTATGCAATGCAAAAAATTAATTCACAAATAGCACTGAAATTCAGCAAACTTTATAAAACTAATTAATTTATTGAATTTTTTAGGAGTATATGGTAGGTTAAAAATTACATGCTCACAGCTGTCCTTTTTTGCTCGGAAACACGAAGAGTTTTCGGGCAAAGACAAAGTGAGCAGTTATGAACAACTTTTACCTGTTCAAATACTCCATGCGAAGCGTTTTTGAAAAGTTTGACCGAACTCTGCTTCAAAGGTTGCCTACATATCCTTGGCTAGAAAGGAATCAAGTTAGTGTAGTTCTGGAAGTTTTGTAGTTGGGACTACCGGGTAACTGTGATTTCACTGTGGCTGTTGTTGTTGTTGTTACTGCTTCTGAGCTCCTTATTACACCAAAGTAACAAAACAAAAAGACTAACTAAGCCTATCAACTACTAGTTACAAGATCCATATCTGTACACTCTAAGACTTGGTCTTGAGTCTTGGCTTTTGCTGACTCTGACCTGGATCCGGATGCTTGATAGTTGTAGATGCTGGTTTTATCTTCTCGTCCTTCGGATCAAGGCAGGATATACATAATGGATGACTTCAATCTCGTCCGGAATTGTCCACGTCTTCCCCGCTTCTGCACTTTGGATTCAATCTTCTCTTTCTCTTTTTATTCCAGATCGAAACTTCTTATTTTGGTCGTCTCGAATCCATTGTCCTAAAGTGTAATCTGCGCAAAATAAAAAACAAACAAACGAAATTTTCTACCCCAGTTTTCACTAGGAAAATTTCGTGAGTTATTGTAATAAAATTTATGCTACTTTACTATTGAAAGCGATGAAGAGTCGGGAATGGTGCATCAGGAGTGGATGTACACTAGGGGGTGGATACCTTATGCCTAAAAGTAAAATCAACTAGAGATTGGAGACCTTATGTTGACAAGATCGACATGTTATGCCGTTGTCAGAAAAGATCACCTGGTTATGCCAGCGTCAGGAGAAAATCAACAGGTTATGCCGCTGACAGAAGAAGATCACCAGGTTATGCTGGTGCCGGGAAGAAATCAACAGGTTATGCAGTTGTTAGGAAGGGATCACTGGGTTATGCCGACGTCTGGGAAGGATCAACAGGTTATATTGTTGCAAAAAGATATCACCAGGTTATGCCGGTGTTGGGAAGGATCAAAAGGTTATGTTGTTGCCAAAAGAAGATCACCAGATTATGCTGGTGTTGGGAAGGATCAACAGGTTATGTTGTTGCCAAAAGAAGATCACCACGTTATGCTGGTGTTGGGAAGGATCAATAGGTTATGCTTTTTCCAAAAGAACATCACCAGGTTATGCTGGTGTTGGGAAAAGACCAATAGGTTATGCTGTTTCCAAAAGAAGATCACCAGGTTATGCTGGTGTTGGGAAGGATCAACAGGTTATGATGTTGCCAAAAGAAGATCACCAGGTTATGCTGGTGTTGGGAAAAGACCAACAGGTTATGCTGTTGTCAGGAAAAGATCACCAGGTTATGCTGGTGTCTGGAAAGGCCAACAGGTTATGCTGTCGCCAGGAAAAGAAATCACCAGATTATGCCGGTATCTGGAAAAGACCAACAGGTTATGCTGTTGTCAGGAAAAGATCACCAGGTTATGCTGGTGTCTAGAAAGGTCAACAGATTATGCTGTTGCCGGGAAAGTGTCATGACCCAAAATCTATTAAGGTCGTGATGGCGCCGGACCCTACTGTCAGGCAAGTCAACACTTAATAATTAATAAAATCTCTATTTTAAAATTCTAGAAGTCATTCCTTTTTCATTTTTCTTAAATAATAATAAGCGATCTTCCACTGAGTAAACAATAATATCTTTTACAAATTTAAATATTGAATAAATCCCATAATTATCCCAGAACCCGGTGTCACAAGTGCATGAGAAAATTTTCTAGGAATTATACATGTACTACAATACTTGTCCGGAATACAAACTGGACAAGGAATTTAAAATAAAATACAATACATCTGAGGAAGACTCTGCCAGCTGCGGGTCGCCTCCAGATGGTGCAGCTCGTCTAAGTCTCCAAGTCAGCCACATTACTGCGTCAAGCAGGGCCACTAGCTATGAATGTACCTGTGCAATAAAAATGCACAAAAAGTGTAGCATGAGTACGAAAACAACGTGTACTCAGTAAATATCCCGCCTAACCTCGAACAGGTAGTGACGAGAGGTCGGATTTGACACTTGCTAGAGGTCAATTTTTAATAAAATCAGGGGTGACACAAATCATGGATATCACAGGCAATTTAATAAGTAATGACAGGAAATAGCAACTTCTTTCACATTTAACATTTTAAATCTTCGTCATTTCAATTGAAAATTTATAATTTCCATGTCAGTAAACAGGTATAAATCACAGAAAGTACGCAACAATTATCATGCGCAAGAAATTCCGAGGGTCGAACGGCGCGAACCAACAATAATAAATTGTGCACTGCCGAAGGGTCGAACGGAACGAAGTATAGATGCATCTATTACCCCGCTCGCGAATCGATCATGCGACACAGTGATATATAAATAACAGAGTTACCCTGCTCGCGAATCATACATGCGACTCAGGTACTCATAAATACAGATATTCACACAATAAATTCATATTTTATCAGGAAAACAGTTACTCAAGGGAGTGGTAAAATTCTCTTTTTAATGGACTCGAAGATAGTATTTAAATCTTTTCTGGAAAAATTTTTTCCAAGTTCAATAAGGTTTTAAATATTATAAGTTTATCAGTAAGGCTACAAATATGGCAAGTAAAACATGCTTTATAAGGAAAAACAATTATCCAAGGAAAAACCAATTCCCTTTTTAGATGATTAAGAAAATAAACTTCAACCTTCTTAGGTATTTAGCTACTAATTCGATAATTTTAACGGTCTAATTTTTTATTAGTAAAATTATAAGTACAACAAGTAAAGCATGCTAGTGGGTCCTAGACTACCCAAACACAAGCATAATAGTAGCTACGCACGGACTCCCATCACCTCGTGCGTACGTAGCCCCCACAAATAGAAGCACATGTCTGATTTGTTCACCTATGGGGACAATTCCCCCTCACAAGATTAGAAAGGAGAGTTACCTCGCTCCGAAGATTCATAACCGGCCTCCAAGCCCTTCCGACGACCCAAATCAATGCACAACGCCCAGAAACTAGCTAAATAATGGAAAAACCAATGAAAATATACTCTAATACTTGTAACAATTCAAATTATATAAATTCCCAGCTCCGCTCAAAAAGCTGACCAAATTGCCCTCGGGCCCGGATTTCGAAATTTTTCGAAGATAAAGATTACCCATGACTTTACCAACTCCAATACATAATTTATTCTTAATTTCATGCTCAAATTCGTGGTTAAAATCCAAAAATATACATTCTAGGTCTTTATTCAAAAATCCCAAATCTCTACTATTTCCATGACCAAATCTATATACAACCTTGTATTTTAACTTGAGATGAGTAGAAACAACTTACCTTGATATAGATGACGAAAATCCCCACTGGAAGCTCTCCAAAAATCTCCCAACCAAGAGAAAAATGAAGAAATATGTCCAAGACCTCGATTTTAAAATACACAATGCCCAGGACCGATTTCCGCACCTATGGCCTCCAACCTCGCACCTGCGCGTCCGCAGGTGCTCCAATGCACCCGCACATGCGGCTTCCTCCTCCCCAGCCGGGCTCCGCACCTGCGCTCCTTCTTCTGCATCTGCGCTTCCGCAGGTGTGGAAATAACCTCACACCTGTGCCCCCAGCCAAGCCAGCCTAACCTCGCACCTGCGACGCCAAAGCCGCACCTGCGGCCCTTGTTGCGCAGGTGCGGACACACGACACCAGCAGCCTTAGCCCTTTCCTCAACTCCAATTCGAACGTTAACCACCCGGAATTCACCCGAGGCCCCCCGGACCCCGTCCAATTAGACCAACCTGTTCCAAAACATAATGCGGATCTGCTCGAGGCCTCAAATCGCATCAAAACAATGGATCGCAACTCAATTCAGTCCTTATGAACTTTGAAATTTCCAACTTCTACATTCGATGCCGAAACCCATCAAATCACGTCCGATTGACCCCAAATTTTGCACACAAGTCACATCCCACATTACGGACCTGATCCAACTTTCAGAATCACATTCCGACCTCGATATCAAAATTTCACTTCCGGTCGAATTTCTCAAAAACCTTCAAATTTCTATCTTTAGCCAAATGACTTCAAAATAACCTACGGACCTCCGAATTCGCTTCCGATCGCGCTCCAAACTCCAGAATCACCATACGGAGCTAATCCCAGGCTCGAAATCCTAAACGGACATCAATATCACTGAAGAGAACTTCAATCCAGACTTATGAAATTTCTTCTAAAATACTGACTTCTACAATATGCGCCGAAACGCTCCCACGTGATCCAAAACCTGATCCGAACATACACCCAAGTCTGAAATCATCATAAAAACATGTTGGAACCTTCAAATCCTTATTCTGAGGTCATTTACTCAAAAATCCAATCTTAGTCGATTCTTCTAACTTAAGGCTTCTGAAATGAGAATTTTCTTTCCACATTGACTCTAAACTTCCTGAAATTCAATTCCGACCACACCTACAAGTCATATCACCTAAAACGAAGCTGCTCATGGCCTCAACCCAATGAACGACACGCTAGAGCTTAAAATAACCGGTTGAGTCGTTACAGAAAGATTACCGGGTTATGCCAATATCAACTAGGGATTGGGATCCTAAGTTGAAAAATCATCGGGTTATGCCGGAATCAACTAGGGAGTGGGAACCTATGTTGGCATCAACTAAGGAATGGAGTATCTTAGGTTGGAAAAGTCATCGGGTTATGCCGGCATCAACTAGGGAGTGTGACCCTATGTTGGCATCAACTAAGGACTGGAATATCCTAAGTTGGAAAAGGTGTAGCTGGGGATTGGAGGCCCTATAATACCTTAGGCTTGAACTGTTCTCAACATCATTTCCTCTTCTTATTTTGACTATTTTCAAGAAATGAGTGAATGCGAGAAAGAACTTTAGAGGGAAATTTCCTTCTGGAATCGTTGCTGCAAAGTCGCTTCTGGCCCTTGCGCAATTTCCTTTGGTTGCACCTGCTTTTTGAAAGGTTACTTTTGAATTACACCTGTTTCCTTCAAACAAAGAACAATTGTCAGTTTGAAACGGTGGTTGGTTTTACGGCCTTGATTATTTCAACTTGATTGATCTTGGCCCCTTTGATGAATATCTCAACTGCTTGCTTGCTTGCTGGGCATTGGGTTTTATCTTTAATACCGAGGATCTTGGATTTCATGATCTTACTATGGCAATTGGTCACGTGGGACCCAACATTCTGACTTTATTTTCCTTTGTAGGTCTTTCAGTTTTTGACTTATTTTTCTTTTGGATTTCGGAGCATTGGTGAGATTTAGGATCCTCGAACTTTGCTGTAACGGCTAGTCGCGTGGGACTTAACCTTTCAGACTTTGTTTTTGCCTTTATTGGCCTTTCAGTTTTGACTTTTTCTTTCAACTTTCAACCTTACGGCATTTGGAGTATTTTGGCTCTTCGATCTTTGCCGAGATGATCAGCCCCGTGGGACTCAACCTTTTAACTTTATTCGCCTTCATGGGCGTATTAATTTGGTTATCTCCTTCCAAGAGTTTTTGGGTTCGAAGCATCGGATGCTATGGCTAGTCGAGATTGACTCGATGCCCCTGATGAGGCTAGGTGCCTTTTTCATATTAGCCCGTGCCAAATGAGAGCCTTGTAAATCAATTTTGCCATCCTTTCTTTGCCTTACTTTAGAAACAGAGCTAGACCGAAAGGGATTGAAAGAGAATAACAACGAAATGGAGATAAGGAATTTTGACAAGAAATATCCCTTTCGGGGAAAGAAAAGAAGGACTTATCTGGAGTGTATGCGTCCTTCAATGAACATGACATGCCTCTCGGACTGGATGTCCGATCTATGTAAACCATCCGACTCTCAGAAATTCGTCACGACTTTTACCTCGAGGTTGAGAAACCTTGCCCCGAACTGTGTCCATGTCAATAACCAATTATCCTTTTCCGATTAGTGGTGCCCTTTGCGGGTTTTCACCGACTAACCTCTCTCATTTCTCTTCTCGCCATCGCCCTGTAGTGCTCTTAGCGAGTTTTCACTAACAAGACTCTCTCATTTTCAATTTCTCTACTCACCGTCGCCTTACGGTTCCCGTGTCGGTTTTCACCAATAAGACTCTCTCGTTTTACTTTTCTGTTCCTACCGTCGCCTCACGGTGCCCGTATGGGTTTTCACATATAAGACTCTATCATTTTAAATTCTTTCATTTGTTTGTATCATATCCAAATAACTGTATCCTTCAATTTTGGACATCTTCGTCGATCGATCGGAAGGACTTGAACAGGATTTGGGGTAAAAAGAATTCGTATCGAATTACAACTTTGGAAACTTTCGGGCGGAACATTGCTGAATATATATAACACTTGCCCCAGGTTAAACTCTTGGGGAAAATGTGGAATTTTATTTTGATGTGACTAAACCCCAAGGAGAGGCTGCCTACGTATCCTTTCGGAATCAAGTCAAACGTAGTTCAGGGAACTTTTGTTTTTGTTTTTGATTTTTTCTTTCTTTTTCCTCTGTTTTGTTTTGTTTTCTCTTTTTTGTGCTTTCCTTGTTCTCCTTTTATTTTTCATTTCATTTTCTTTTCGTCTTCTTTTGTTTTGTTGTTTCTTTTTCTTTCTTTTTAATAACACTTTCGGGTTCCAAAGAGGGCAATCAAAGAAAAGTAACCGGCTCAAAGGGTTTTGCAAAGGTTGATAGTGTTTGGGGTAGTGAGAATGAAATCCTTCGTCCTTTCAATTGGAGAGTGTCAAATCACGAAGAGGTCAAACATCTTTTGATTGCATCTGCATTGACAACTGTTTCGGGGTCATTTCCTTTAACATCCCCTAAGTACAATGCTCCTTTTGGTAACAATTTTCTTATGATGTATGGACCTTTCCAATTTGGGGCGAATTTTCCCTTCTCCTCTTCATGGTGCGGGAGGATACGCCTTAGGACGAGTTTCCCCACTTCGAAATTCCTAGGCCGCACTTTCTTGTTATAAGCGCGGGCCATTCTTTGTTGGTACAACTGCCCGTGACAAACTTCGGCCATTCTTTTTTCATCGATCAAATTTAACTGTTCCAATCGGGTTTTGACCCATTCATAATCCTCAATATCAGCTTCCACAATGATCCGAAGGGAGGGAACTTCAACTTCTGCAGGTATTACGGCTTCAGCGCCATAAACCAACAGATAAGGCGTAGCTCCAACTGATGTGCGCACGGTTGTGCGATATCCTAATAATGCGAAAGGCAATTTCTCGTGCCATTGCCTAGAACTTTGGATCATTTTTCTGAGGATTTTCTTGATGTTCTTATATGCTGCTTCGACGACACCATTGGATTTGGGCCGGTAAGGGGTGGAATTACGGTGTGTGATTTGAAACTGTTCACACACCTCCCTCATCAAGTGAGTGTTTAGATTCGCAGCGTTGTCAGTAATGATAGTTTTTGGAATGCCGAAATGACAAATAATGTTTGAATACACGAAGTCCACCACTGCTTTCTTAGTGGAGGATTTGAAAGTGACGGCTTCGACCCAATTTGTGAAATAGTTGATGGCAACCAAAATAAATATATGTCTGTTTGAAGCTTTTGGCTCGATTGGCCCAATGACATCCATTCCCCAGGCAACAAACGTCCAAGGTGCTGACATGGGATGTAATTCTGAGGGTAGTGCATGAATCAGGTCGCCATGTTTTTGACACTGATGGCACTTTCGGACAAAACGGGAACAATCTTTTTCCATGGTCATCTAGTAATATCCTGCCCGCAGGATTTTCTTTGCGAGGACGTACCCGTTCATGTGGGGACCACATTCTCCTGAATGCACTTCATTCACAATCTTTTCAGCTTCTTTGGCATCCACGCACCTTAACAGATTCAGATCTGGAGTTCTTTTATACAACACTTCTCCGCTTAAGAAGAAACTATTGGGGGGACCTATGATGGTTCTCTTTTGGTCTCCGTTGGCCTGCTCCGAGTATTATTTTGTTTTCAACCTTTTAATATCATGATACCAGGGTTGGATAACAGGTTCTACTTCAACTGTATTAAAATAACTGTGTCTTTACCGGATTTGAATCTCCAACGGGTCAATATGGACATTGCCCGCATATGGTAGCATTGCAGCCAAGGTAGCCAATGCATCTGCTAACTCATTGTGGAATCGAGGAATATACTTGAACTTGATGGATTTGAATCTCTTGCTGAGATCTTCCACATGTTGTTTATATGGAAGAAGCTAGATATCTCGAGTTTCCCATTCGCGTTGTGCTTGTTTGATGATCAAGTCAGAATCCCCCATGATTAGAAATTCCTCCACATACATATCAATTTCCATGTTCATGCCCATTATGCAAGTTTCATACTCAGCAGTGTTGTTTGTACAGAAGAACCGAAGACGGGCGGTGGTTGGATAGTGTTGTCCCGTGGGCGAAATCAAGATTTCCCCAATCCCAACACCTTTTGCATTGACTGCTCCATCAAAGAACATTTTCCAAGTGTTAGTGTCTTCCGGGATTACTTCAACTGAATTTACTTCCTCATCCGGGAAGTAGGTGTTTAAAGGTTTGGTATTCATCATCAACCGGATTTTCAGCTAGATGATCAGCCAAAGCTTGGGCTTTCATGGTTGTGTAGGTGACATAAACAATGTCGAACTCTGTGAGCAGGATTTGCCATTTTGCTAGCCTTCCTGTTGGCATCGGTTTTTGAAATATGTACTTTAAAAGGTCCACCCTAGTTATGAGATATGTAGTATAGGCCAGCAAATAATGTCTGAGCTTTTGAGCAACCCAAGTTAGGGCACAACAAGTTCTCTCCAGTAGAGTGTATTTGGCTTCACACCTAGTGAATTTCTTGCTCAGATAGTAGATGGCTTGCTCTTTCTTCCCGGTAACATCATGTTGCCCGAGGACACATCCAAAAGAATTCTCCAAGATGGTCAGGTACAAAAACAAAGGTCTCCCTGGCTCAGGTGGGACCAATACTGGCGATTTTGACAAATATTCTTTGATTTCGTCAAAAGCTTCCTGACATTCATCTGTCCATTTAATCTCCGCATCTTTCTTTAGTAACTTAAATATGGGCTCACAGGCGGTTGTAAGCTGTGCGATGAATCGGGTGATGTAGTTTAACCTTCCCAGTAAGCTCGTGACTTCTTTCTTGGTCTTCGGAGGTGGAAAATCTCGGATAGATTTTATCTCTGTTGGATCTAATTCCCCTTCGGCTGACTATAAACCCCAAGATCTTCCCAGATGGAACATCAAATGCACATTTAGCAGAGTTTAATTTCAAGTTGTACTTGCGTAGCCGCTCAAAGAATTTTCTCAAATCTCGAACATGGTCTTCTTGTGTCCTGGATTTAATAATTACATCATCAACATACACCTCGATTTCTTGGTGCATTATGTCATGGAAGATGGCAGTCATGGCTCTCATATAAGTTGCCCCGACATTTTTCAAACCGAACGGCATGACCCGGTAATAGTAGGTTCCCCATGGTGTGGTGAAAATCGTATTTTCTGCGTCTTCTTCATCCATCAGGACTTGATGATACCCGACATAACAATCTATAAACGACTGTACCTCATGTTTGGCACAATTGTTGACAAGGATGTGAATGTTTGGTAACGGGAAGATATCCTTGGGACTTGCTTTATTTAAATCCCTGTAATCAACACATACTCGGATCTTGTCGTCCTTTTTTGATACTGGGACTACATTAGCTAGCCATGTGGTGTATCTGACTACCCGGATTACACCGTCTTTTAATTGTTTGGTAACTTCTTCTTTAATTTTGTTGATGGTGTCTATTTTGAATTTTCTTTGCTTTTGTTTGACAGGTGGATGATCGGGGTAAGTTGGAAATTTGTACACCACTAAATCAACACTCAGTACGGGTATATCATCGTGATGTTCTATACGTCAATATCACACAAGGGGGGGGGGGAGGGGTGATTTGTGTGGTGTCCAATTTTTGAGTGCAGTCTTTATAGAAGAACCTGGTTCTTCTTGGTGTTCCAACTTCTACAGTTTGCAAAAAAGTAATTGCAGAATTTAAAGAACACAACAAGTTTTACGTGGAAAACACCTGGCTCAAAGGAGAAAAAACCATGACCTACTTCCCAGTAGGATTTTCCTAAACTCTTCACTATATCAACGAGCCAAACAACATTTGCAAAATAAACTCTTTTGTAAACCTAAGGACTAACTCTAATCCCTTTGTAGAAAACTAGCCTTGAGCTATTTGCGACAAACTTCAAGTTAACTTTAACTTGAAAAGTATGTACCTATTTCAAATGCTTCTAGATAAAGCTGAGAGATACAATATGTAATCACCTACTACAAACAACTAGACTCAAAAGACAACAGATGGAACTGGTTCTTCTAGTGGTTCAAGTAGCTTTTGTGTCGCACAAGGATTCTGCTTGCCAAATTGCTTTGGTAATTTTTCTTTCAGTTCTTGTTTCACTTCTGTGTTTGTGCATTGTTTCTTCAGTATAAATGTTTCAACATTTTATAGAGTCAGTAGTTGAGACGTTGTTGTTCAGTTCCAATACAACTCTTCCTTGGTAGAAGAGTTTGAGTTTATCTCAACTTCCTTGATCTCGATTCTGTCCTACCTGAAATCGAACTCCATCTTCTTATCAATTTGCAACCTTTTCACTTAGGAGATAACCTCTTAGTTCTAGATAACCTCTTAGTTCACAGATAATGTTTATCTCCTGTGCATGGACGCTTCTCGTGACAATGGGTTTGTTTGACTATGTTTGCCCTGATGGACATGGTTCAATTGGGTTGGCATTTGTCAATCTTCAAAACCATGCAGTGACTTGATTCAATAAATTCCCCCTTTTTGATGATGACAAACTCTGTGCTTAACCCTGTACATACTTCAATCCAACATAGACACTTTTTATAGATTTAAGCATTCATCATAGAGAGACCAGGTTCATTAGGTTATAAATATCACAAAAAGCATTGAAATTTTGAAATCACATATCTTCCCCCTTTTGGCATCATCGAAAAGTTGCAAAATGATAAACTTACCATATGTATTAATAATTACTCATGTCCATTGAGGCAACTGCAAATTCAAATCATGAATTAATCATCAAAGGAAACCAATTAAATGTTAGCTATTTAATAAACTGAGACAATATCAATAACCAAACAACAACATTCATTGATTAGAAAGCAGAGTAGGCACCATACACAAAAAGAATTAAGAACAGTCGCAACCATGAGCAAAACAGAAAACAAAAAGCAGAACAATCCCAAACTGGGTCATAGAGGGGGTTTTAGGAGGCACTGGACTCCTAAGGCTGGGAAGGGGCAGAGGAGGTTGTGGTCTTATCTTGAAGAAGAGAGAGAATTTGATGAAGAACACCCTCATTATTCTCCTTTTCTTTGGCTAATTCAGCTTTGAGAGTACCCCGCTCATCTTCAACCTCAATAAGGCGAGATTTCAAATGAAGGATCTCCGCATCCTTGATCTCATCGTCCTGCACAAGCGTCCTGACCTTGCTATTAACAAGCAATTTTCTAGATGAACCAGGTTCATCCTCAGGAATATTAATAGTGTAGTCACATGTCAGTAGCGTATTATTCCCAAAGTAGTCCTTAGCAGTAGCCATTTCAGCATTCTTCACTGGAACCTTGAAGTGAGCAAGCACAACAGTCAGGATAAACCCATAAGGTATAGCATGTGCCTTGGCTCCATTCACAACCCTGTCCAAGAGCTAGATGATGAAGGCAGGCCAATTGATATGTTTACTCCTATACAAGCACTCCATGAGCGTGAGATCCATGTAGCTGGCAATGTGCCTTCGCTCTTGCCTAGCCAGCAGAAATTTTATCTCAAACTCGAAGAACAGTTTGTGCTGAGGCCTCATCTCACTCTTAAACACTACCCTGGGCTCCAGTTCTTGCTCATTCTCATAGAAGGACCTTGTGATTTGAAGAGCTGAGGGCAAATCATCCAGATTAGGCCACCTTTGTCTAGTATAATCAGCATAACCCTCAGAAGGGATATGCAATATCTTCCCCAACTCCTTTGGATCAAACGAAATCTCAATCCCTTGAACCCTGGAGGATACTCTGCCATCTTTGACAACTGCATTGGCCATAAATTCAATCAACTCATTCCTAGCCAGCCTTCCCTCAAGGTGAATAACCATGTCATTCCACCCTTGCACATCCAAGGTATCCAATAGGAAATCATCCCTGACTCCTCAATGTCTCTAAACAGCTTCCCCTTTAAGATAGTACGCTTACCAAACATTGTGAGTTTGTCAGTCTCCTCACCAGAAACTTCCTCTTCTTCTCCACTCCATTCCTCATCACCAACAATCTTTACTTTCTTTGACGCAGACCTGGTCCTCTTTGCAACTGTTGAGGGTGTGGCACACACAAATGCTGACTTCTTGGAAGAAGTCTTAGCTTTCTTGGGTTTTGGTGCCTCAACCTCAAATAGTGCTGGTTGCTCCTTCTGATGGACCAGGTCCATCTCATCGTCATCAACATGAACGACCTCAACAAGCTCTCCAACTTTTGCCTTTCCCTTGGCAAACTTCTTCTTCTTGCTCTTTCTCGGATCTTTTTCCAATTCTTCTTCTCCTTGCCTAACTGTGCTTCTAGTAACACGACTCTTTGGGGAAGGAGCATCAGCAGATGATGAAGCTTTCCTCTTCTTGGTTGGAACTGGGGTATTAGATTTCTTGGATTTTGGAGTTCTCTTCCTTTTGGGATTGTAGGACTCACCCAACTTTTTCATCAACTCAGCCAACATTTCCTCAATAGATGAACCAGGTTCATCTACTGCTTGTTATAGAATTTCCAGACCTACTGCTGCTTCCCTAGAATTTCTTCCCCCTGAAACTATGACTCCTTCCTCAACAATCACAGGAGCGGGGCCACCAATAGCCAGAGTGGCACCTTCCTTCCCAGATCCCCCTTCTAAACTGCCTTCTCCCTCTCTCTCAATGTTTATGTTTTTCCCAATTTTTCTTCGCATATCCGGTACCTCTACATCAACTATTGACCCAATCAATATAAACCTGTTTTCAGCCATTTCAGTTGAAGACCCAACTTCAAGATTTCCTTATTCAGTGTCAGATGAACCCGGTGCTTCGTCCTCATTTGCAGATTTGAAAGACTCCCTGGAAGATTTAGAGTCTTGGACCTTGCTGGCTTGAAGCATCTCATTCAATTTTCTGGCATGAGAACCAGAGGCAACTGTTTTCCTGGCCAACATCTTTATTCTACGTTTTCTGGAAGCTGGAGTGGGGCTAGTTGTAATGGCTGGGACTGATTTGGGTGACGGAGTGGGTTCAGGGATAGATTCAGGAACTGGAGGATTTTTGGGGGTTGAAGACCTGGTTGGAGAATGTGAGTTGTGTATCGATGGAGAATTTGAACCAGTATCGTCAAGACCGACCTCGTAATCAGGGGTGGTTGATGAAGATGAAGTAGGGGGTGGTGTATATGACATTGTTATGAAGGTTTGGGGAGAGAAGAATGTTGATCGCTTTGGTATGAGAGGAATGATGAACTTGGTTCGACGGTTATGCTTTTGAAGAGGGGAGGTAATGATGGCCTTTTAAAGATGTGGTTATTAATTATACAACGGGCATAATTTTTGGTCAAGTGGGAGTCTAATCGCTGCAGGAGTGTCAGTGATTAGACGGTTATAACTCCCTAAATCTAGTCTAATTAAGGTTCAATGGGACACCTTGAAACTAGTTCATTTTGGGATAAGTACTGAGAATTTGAAATGAACCAAATAGATAGAGTCCTGCCCATGTGTGACTATAATTATTTCAATAAGTGTATGGTGATGAGCACGTACCTTGTCAGTCAGATGAACCAGCATCAATGAACCAGGTTCATCGTGTTATAGTCTTTAATTTACCTCAATTTACAAAGATAGAAAAACATCATTAGTAGCCCGGGAATCATATTAATACATGGCAAAACAGTATGGCAGTAAAGTCATGATACTGAGCAATGATTAGTCTGGTTAGCTACCTATTTTAGTGTTTCTAGCCAAAACAAAATCATTTTTGTTTTTCAATTAGGTGATCTTAATCATCTCTAATTCTTGTTTGTTTCTCTCAAAATGCTCCCTACTTAGTGCCTTAGTGAAGATATCAGCAATTTGTTTGTCAGTAGCACAGAATTCGATTAAGATAATTTATTTTTCATAGTTATCTCTCAGGAAATGGTGTCTGACATCTATGTGCTTGGTTCTCTTATGATGAACCGGGTTCTTCGTCATGCTAATTGCACTAGTGTTGTCACAGAAAATAGGAATGCATCCAACCTCTATACCAAAATCCATATGTTGTTGCTTGATCCATAGCAACTGAGCACAGCATGAGGCTGCAGCCACATATTGAACCTCAGCAGTAGACAAGGCTACTGAGTTTTGTTTCTTGGTGGCCCAAGACACAAGGCAAGAGCCCAAAAAGTGATCCATGCCTGAGGTACTTTTCCTGTCAGCAAGGAAACCTGCATAATCAGCATCAGCATATCCTACAAGGTCGAAATTACTACCTTTAGGATACCAAAGACATAAATCCATAGTGCCCTTCAGATATCTCAGAATTCTCTTCACTGCACTTAGATGAGACTCATTTAGATTTGCCTGAAACCGAGCACACAGTCCTACACTGAACACAATATCAGGTCTGCTGGCAGTGAGATATAATAAAGACCCAATCATCCCTCTGTATAGCTTTTGATCAACGAATGAACAAGGTTCATCCACATCTAATTTTGTAGTTGTGGCTATGGGGGTATCAATTTCTTTTGAGTCTTCCATTTTAAATCTTTTGAGTAATTCTTTCACATATTTCTGTTGATGGATCATTGTTCCATTTGAGTTTTGCTTGATTTTCAAGCCTAAAAAGAAGTTTAGCTCACCCATCATACTCATCTCAAACTCACTCCCCATAAGTTTAGAAAATTCCTTACTCAATTTATTAGAGGTTGCCCCAAATATGATATCATCCACATATATTTGCACAACCAGGAGATCGGGGTAAGTTGGAAATTTGTAACACCACTAAATCAACACTCAGTCCGGGCATACCAATCGATGTTCTATATTTCAATACCACACAAGAGGGGGGGTGTGATTTGTGTGGTGTCCAATTTTCGAGTGCAGTCTTTATAGAAGAACCTGGTTCTTCTTGGTGTTCCAACTTCTACAGTTTGCGGAAAAGTAATTGCAGAATTTAAAGAACACAATAATTTTTACGTGGAAAATACCTGGCTCAAAGGTGAAAAAACCACGGCCTACTTCCCAGTAGGATTTTCCCAAACTCTTCACTATATCAATGAGCCAAACAATATTTACAAAATAAACTCTTTTGTAAACCTAAGGACTAACTCTAATCCCTTTGTGGAAAACTAGCCTCTAGCTATTTGCGATAAAATTCAAGTTAACTCTAACTTGAACAGTGTGTACCTATTTCAAATTCTTCTAGATATAGCTGAAAGATGCAATATGTAATCACCTACTACAAACAACTAGACTCAAAAGACAATAGACGGAATTGGTTCTTCTAGCTGGTTCAAGTAGCTTTTGTGTCGCACAAGGATTCTGCTTGCCAAATTGCTTTGGTAATTTTTCTTTCAGTTCTTGTTTCACTTCTGTGTTTGTGCGTTGTTTCTTCAGCAGGAATGCTTCAACATTTCATAGAGTCAGTAGTTGAGACGCTGTTGTTCAGTTCCAATACAACTCTTCCTTGGTGGAAGAGTTTGAGTTTATCTCAACTTCCTTGATCTCGATTCTGTCCTACCTGAAATCGAACTCCATCTTCTTATCAATCTGATCCTTTTCTCTTAGGAGATAACCTCTTAGTTATAGATAACCTCTTAATTCAGAGATAATGTTTATCTCCTGTGCATGGACGCTTTCGTGCCAATGGGTCTGTTTGACTATTTTTGCCCTGATGGACATGGTTCAACTGGGTTGGCATTTGTCAATCTTCAAGACTATGCAGTGACTTGATTCAACAAATCGTAAGACCATGCAAACACATATTTATATTCAAACAAGAGTTGGATCAATGCATCTCTGGTTTTTTCCTCGGTGTGAATGCTTATCATGATTTCTCTGACCTCTTCTGAATTACCCAAATTGATTGGCTCGGTTTCATTTAGGTTTGGCTTAGGCTTATTCTCAAATTGTTCCAATTGTCGATTTATTTCTCTAAAAGCCTCATATTCATCATATTCGAGCTTTTGATTCATTATTTCACAATTAGATGGCGTTTTAGGATCTAGGCATGAAGTCCGCAAGCATGTCATGTTATTTAAAGCCGCATTATCAGGACTGAAAAATAAGAAAAATAAAAAATCATAAAGAATAATAAAAAAAGATCCATAGACGATGAAATATTGATTTCATTTCATTGAATTTGAAGATAATAGGGTTTTACATCAGAATTTAAAATACAATGAAATTAAAAACACTCGAGTTACATCCTGAAATAACTCAGAATGTAGAAAAGATGGAAAAACATGAACTACCAAGATTCCCGCCTGACTGGGAAGGGAGTAGCTTTCCAATTTTGCAATTTGGCGTTTGGTCTCATATATTGCACCTCAGCGGTGCTCGAGCCTTCACCCGGCTAGACCATGTGGACTTCATAAAGCATTTGTCTCATCGCCCCACAAATCTCTTCGATTTCTTCGGCAGTGAAGGCCTCTTCTTCTCCTTCCATATATTTTGGCTTAACAAATGTTTTGGCGAGCTGCGAAATCGACTGAGGCAAAACCCACCCATCTCTCTTACGTTTTTCAGCCCATTCATCATCGGTGTTGGTAGCTTGAAAACCTATGCCAAAGAATTTCTTGTTGCTAGGCAACGTAACGGGTTCTGTGATGCCCTGTAAAGATGCCCCAAGCCCTTTCTCAGGCTTGTATCCGTGTTTGATCATTTCGCTGGCGACCATGATTGATGCGCTCGACAAACAGGATTGAGGGCATGGAGTTCCTTCCTCGCACTGATCATCAAGCACAATTTCAAAAGCCTGGTAAATAATGTGTTCACTTCCCTCTCTTGCTTCAAGAAAGGGGACCGATGGGTCCCTGTAGATTGATTGTTCATCTTCTCCATGGAAAACTATTTCTTGGTTCTCATATTCGAATTTGACCATTTGATGGAGGGTAGAGGGTACGGCTCCCGCAACATGGATCCAGGGTCTTCCTAGTAGAAAGTTATAGGAAGTGTCCATGTCTAGAACTTGGAATGTTATTTCGAAATCCACAGGGCCAATGGTTAGGATTAAATCAATTTCTCCTATAGTATCCCTTTTGACGCCGTCAAATGCCCGTACACAAACATTATTTGTCCTGATCCTTTCAGTCCCAATTTCCATTCTTTGCAATGTTGACAGAGGGCAAATATCTACCCTAGATCCGCCGTCCAGCATGACCCTTTTCACATAATAACCCTTACACTTGACTGTTAAGTGTAAAGCCTTGTTATGGGCAGCTCCTTCGGGAGGTAAGTCATTTCGACTAAAAGAGATTCTGTTGACTTCGAAGAACCGTTCTGCCATTCTTTCCAGTTGTTCAACCGTAGTCTCGATCGGAACATACGCCTCATTTAGCGTCTTTAGAAGTACTTTTTGGTGCTCGCTTGAGCTCAACAATAGAGACAAGAATGAAACCTGGGCAGGAGCCTTTCTGAGTTCATCAATCACAACATACTCCGATGTTTTCATTTTTCGGAAGAATTCCTCGCCTCTTCGGCAGTAACAGGCTGTTTGAGAGGGAAACGTTTCTGTTTGGATTTGTTCAACTCTTCTGGGTCGTGATACTTCCCATATAGGTTCATTTTATTCACCTCCCCTCTTACTTCCTTCCCTTTGTAGGTGATCAACGTCTGATTATAGTTCCAGGGGATGACAGTGGTATCTTTTATTGGAATTTGTGGCCTGCAACTGATGATCAAAGGCTAATCCAGCTTTGGTGAGATGACTGGCCCTTTTGCCACATACATCCCCTTTGGTACATACATTCTTGGCAAATTTGATCTTAGCTTCAAACTCTTTGGAGGGCTCAATGTGAGATGCCTATTTCTGGGAGCTCTTGGGACGTAGAGGACGGCTTCTTTGGTTGGTGGTACCTCGCTCTCTACTTCCTTAGACTTTTCTTCATTCTGGTTGGTAGGCTTTGTTTTCTTTGCATCCCTGACCGGTTTTGCCGCTGTCTTCGATTTATTTTCTGTATCAGCGATGGTAATAATGGCTTTTAAAGCAGGGTCAAACTCCTTATCCTCACAAATCATTCTGATGACGGGCCCATTATTGTGGGCGGGAAATGGATTGTTTGTTACATTGGGGACTTCCTCGTCCCCCAGCACTACCTTTTTCTGTTCAATTAGGCTTTTAACTGCTCTTTTGAGAGTCCAATAGTCCTTAGTATTATGCCTTTCTGCCCAGAATGATAGGCACACCTGGTACCTGGCCTATATGATGGAGATTCTGGATTCTTCCTGATTGGAGGCATGGGCTGCAAAAGACTCATTTGAACCAATTTTGGAAAGAGGCTAGAGTATGACTCACCAATGGGCGTGAAGTTGGTCCTTCTGGGTGGTTCACGGGGATGGGTATTGTATTGGTAGTTGTTCTGGGGAAGATGTGGATTATATGGAGCTTGGTTAGGATGGTTATTTCTGGGAAGTGGAGCTCTGTTCTGATTGTATTGTTGTTGTGGCCGTGTGTACGGATGAGCATTCATTGCTGCGTAAGGATGCGGAGGCATAGCATAGGCTGCGTCTTGATGAGGAAAATAATGTTGTGAATCTCTGAGAGATGGGCCTGGATAGTCCCGAGGTCGTCGAGAACTTCTTAGCCTTGATGCCATCATGGCTCCCTCTTATTTCTTCTTCCTGCTTGCTAGGCCTCCCGAGCTGCTCTGAATGGCTTGGGAGGTGGATCTTAGGGATGACTGACTCAAGATACGACCTGTTTTTAAGCCATTTTCTACCATTTCACCAATTTTGATGGCCTCCGCGAATGGTTTGCCCATGGAAAACATCATATTTTGAAAGTAATCGGCCTCTTGGGCCTGCAGGAAAACAGTGACCATTTCGGTCTCATCCATAGGAGGTTTTTCTCTGGATGCCTGTTCACGCCATTTGATGGCGTTTTCTTGGAAGCTTTCAGAAGCTTTCTTCTTGAGGTTGGACAGAGAATTTATGTCTGGAGCTATGTCCACATTGTATTGAAATTGTCTCACAAAGTTCCGAGATAGATCATCCTATATGTGCCAATGGGAGATGTCCTGATCTAGATACCATTCCAAGGCGATTCCAGCAAGGCTTTCTCCAAAGTATGCCATCAACAACTCTTCTTTTACCCTGCCCCTCTCAATTGATTGCAATATCGTTTCAAATGGGCGATCAGGTCTCCATGCCCGTCATACTTTTCAAATTTTGGTGTTTTAAAAACCCACGGGCAGATGCACATGAGGAAACATGCACCGATCGACGTAAGATACGCTCTTTTGGACATTCAAGCCCTGTATGTTTTTCAAGCTTTGCTCAAGACTTTTCATTTTCTGCATCATCTCCTCTTGTTCTGGATTTCTTAATATTCTCTCATGTTCCATAGGAGATTTAGATTGTGGATGTTGAGGATAAGAGTTCGGAGTGACTCGGGTAGTATCCAGTTGGAATTGGGGAGCTTGAAAAGTGAAATTTGATGGATCAAAGCTCTGTCGTTGCAATGTTGGTTGTGCCATACCGGGAGCTGGCGGCACGGTGAATACAACAGATGGTATTTCAGAAGATGGTGCGTGGGGGCGGACCTAAGAAGGCATTCCGGTGAAGTTTGATGTCATAGTAGGGAACCCAAATGGCACGAACGAGTTAGGTGCTGAAATTGGAACATTAATGGTCCCTCCAGTTCTTGGGATCAACTCAGGGAAACCGGGGATAGCACTAGGCGGCTCCATGCCATTAGACCAAGCATCCCACATTTCTAACATGCGACATCTCAGCCTCCTATTATGTTCGTCAACTGCTGCTTCGGACTGTGGGATAACCGATGTAGGGCTATCCTCAGGTTCGACAATAGACATATGACTTTCAGATGCCATTGCAATGCTTCCTTTGGACCTCTTAAAATAGTGGTGTGTCTCCAGAATACCACCGCAAAAACCAACCACCTTAAGAGTAAGAACCTTAATAGTAGACAACAAACGGGTTAGTTTGAGATATTAATATATATGGAATCACACGTTGGGATGCAATGCATCTAAGCAGTCAAACAGTTTTCTAAAATGTTTGCGATGGCTGTGTGTTTCATCTCGGTTTTAATGTTTCACTCTTTTCTTTCTTGATTATTTTCTTGTTTTCTTTCTTTCTTCATGACGCCATGAATCAGATCATCATGTAGTTCAAAACAATAGACATAGAGTCACAAGGTGAAATTTTCATTACTAAAGATAGCTCTTTGTTTTTCATTACAAGCAGTTTGAAATACTGACAACCATAAAAGAAACAATACAGACTCTAGAAAAATAACAAAACAGCTTAACATTCTAGAAAGCAATAAAATACAGACTCAAAAACATCAAAAATAAAGGAGGGCTTCTGCTTGTCTTCTCGGGGCCTGTGGTGCGTTGGTTGGTCTCTGTGCAGGTCTGTGTGCAATATATCCCTGGAGTCGATCCAAATCATCCATCACTTGGTGGACAAAAGTCATCATAGAGGCAAAGAACATGGAGGTAGTCATGCTCTCACATTCGTGACATTTCTGCACAACGTAGTCAACTATTTCTTTGATCCTATTCCTTGATGACCCCTTTCTCCGAAGCAGGCGCCCTATTTGCTGCGCTCGGGCTTCCAACACTTGGGAGTTTGTATTGTTTTGGTCCCATAGTTGTTGCACTGTTCCTTCCAATTGGAAAATTTATGCGTAATAGTGCTCCCTTTCTGTTTTAAAGTCTTTAGTTTGTTGGACCATTTCATTCCCTATGGCAAACAATTTTTCCTTCAGGATTGCCATTTCTTTGCTATACTTCTGCCTCAAATGATGAGCATGTTCTTATGCCCCTTTCGCTAACTTGATTTGGGCATCTAGCAGGTCCTTTTCAGCTTTAGTTAAATCAAATGCATACTCATGAACCTTCATCCTCAGGTTGCTAATGATTTTCTCATCCCTTCCACTCCTCATCGGTGTTTCAGCAGCTATTTTCAAACTCCGGAGTTGGGCACAGAGCGCCTCGTTCTCTTGGGTCAACTGTCATTTTTTGCCTTCAACTACCTGTGCTTGCAACTCATTGTAAAACTCAAGGTTCCTTAATTTCTCCTTTAGAGCATGGATGGTGGCCTGATACCCCTTTTCCTTTTCTCCCCAAGCTAACCTTTCTTGAATCTTATCATCGAAAGCTTGAACATGAGGCCTTTTGGAAGACCTTTCTGACTCGGGTTCTGGTTTTCCTTAATGCAATTTCTTTTCTCAAACCATGCTGCATAACCCGGATCCACTTCATCTCTAACAAGGTCAGGCACTTGAGTATCTTCTTTCCAATACCGACACCCATTCCAACTTTGTTGAATTAATGCCTCAGGTAATGGAGCTTCAGGGTGTAATTCAATGACCTGGGTGCTCAAATCTTCTTCCTCGGGTACTATTTGATACCGGCCCAACTTACTCAAAACCCTTTGGGTTTCATAGGTTTGAACACTTTTCAGGCCCATTAACAGCAAATGATTTCTTATAGCCGACAAGTGTATGACCTCTCTGACAGGCAGCCATCCCAGGGTCCATTCTATCTTATTTTCCTGTAAAGTTCTCAGATGGTTGATCCAAGCTTGAACTCCCTCCGGGGAATTGTAATCGTTTACTCTTTCTTCATAACTTTCGATGATATTGGTTTTGTCAGGACCATAGCTCATGAATCTCGGGTGATGATAAAGGTGTTCGATTAGCCACATTTGGAGAATAATGATGCAACCTTCGAAGAATGTTTCCTCCGACTTGCACTGCATTAAAGCATGGTAAATATCATACAGTATGAGCGGATCTAAAGTGTGATCCTTTTTCTCAGTCAAAACTTGGGCGATTATAGTTACACAAACATCAATGGTCCCTTTTGCATTTGGAAAGACCATTACACCCAGGAATGCCACTATGAAGGCTATTCAGAGGTGAATTCTCGAGGTATCCTTGTCTTGCTTGTTTTTTAGCCCCTTTCATGTGTTTCGAACCCGTATGGAAAGCCATATCTAGAGTACAAGAAAAAGAACGAGCAACAGCCATCAACCACCCAGCTCTTTCTGAGTTGTTTGCTGATGGATAGGAAATCAAAGAAATGACGCACTGACATGGGCCTCGGGAAGATGAGTTGTTGGTTCCTTAAATTCCGTCCAAAACCCATATACCCTGCTATTTATTCCAGGGTAGGAGTGAGCTCAAAATCTGAGAAACAGAATACATTATGAACTGGATCCCAGAAGGTTACTAAAGCCTTGATTAAGTCATTTCTTGGTTTCATCTTCATGATGTCAACGAGAGCCCCCAATTGCTCACTTACCCATTCTTTACCCTCTTCGTCTAGGTCATGCCACCACATTCGGAGTTGTAGGGAAGCTTCCTCTACAATATTCAGTTGCGGATTCTGGACAGTACTCATTTTGTACCTGCGGACGGGTAAGGTCAGGATTACTTTTTAATTTTGAAAGAGAAAACCAACAAATTCTTTTTACAAAGACAAATTTTAGTTTTTCAAAAGACACCTCTCCCAAAAATGGCTATTTGCGCAATATTGACTAAAATGGCCATTTTTTGCAAAAGTGGCCCCTTCTTGAGTAAAGTTTTGGGTGCCGAAGCAGGGTACTTTTCGAGGAAAAGTGACAAACATGTCCGTTCTTAACGAAAATAGCCCTTCGATAATGTAAAATGCTTTAAGGCTATTCTAGCAAGAACGGTACAAGACTTAACCGAAGCTGGGTCGGTTTATTTTGACTAATGGATTTATTTTTGTTTATTTTTGAAAAGTGGGGTGGGCACCGATGAGGTTTGCCTACGTATCTCACATCCGGTGAGAATCAGACCCACGTAGTTCGGTCAATTCTGACACAACTTGAAAAATATGATTTGGACTCATTTTCACTTGTTTTGAAATTCGTTTCTTTTTTTTCGGATAAATTTTTGACAGAGTTGCACGGTATCAGGTCTATAAAATTGGTAAACTTCTAATCTCTCACTTTTGGTTTTTCTATTATTTTCTTTCTTTAGCCGGTCAACAAACAAGCCGAGACAAATAATATACACATAGCAGGTAAAGATGCATCAGGATGGTCTCTTTTATTTCGGGTACACCTGTCCTAGACGGACCCAACCCCTGTGTTGAGTCCCCTAAGTCAAAAATGCACATGATGCAAATAAGCGTTCCTACTAGGGATCCGGCATGAGGTTTTGTCATTCTAGGTTTAAACCTGGGTTTTGTTCTAGACCTGGCTTACCCGAGCTAACAACTCAAGTCGATGTGGGAGTGACGTACCGGTAGCACGAAAGGCTATCTGGCCTAGTGGCTGATCCATCCCCGTTCTTACTTGGTATGACCTTTAACAGAAAGGCGCGCCTCGCGAACGTGTGCACCATTTTTAGAAGATTCAGGAGGGATACGTAAGAAGACAGTTTAAATATAGTGCAAATAAATATCAAAGCGGTAAATAGATGACATTTAGCACATTAGGCACAGAAGGACAGTAATATCAACAATTTAAACAAACCAAGTAAAATCATATTAAAGCTCGAATTCATGAACCCTAGACCAGAGATTCTGGGTTCTATTCCCCAGTAGAGTCGCCAGAGCTATCACGCCTCCTTTTTCCCGATAAAGGTGGGATAATGGAGTTTTTCCGATTTAAGTGACATAATCGAATTTGGGATTATTTATTTAATTTTTTGAGTCGCCACCCGAATTTTTTACGGTGTTCCGAGACACCATTTATTTATAATATCCCAAGTCGAGGAAATTTTGACTCCGTTAAAAAAACAGTCTGCGAACCAGAAGACCGGGTAAGGAATTTTGTTAATCCGGGAGAATGTGTTAGGCACCCCGAATTCCGTGGTTCTAGCACGTTCGCTTAATGATTTATACTTGGCTTAAATTTTTTAATTACTGATTTTAATACCTATGTGCATTTACATTTTTACCGCTTCTTATTATTCAATTATTTATATTTAAAGAATTATATTAAGGCGGGTTACGTATACGTATACCCGTTAAAAATTGATGTGTCAAAAATCATGCCATGCGTACATGTACATGATTCATGACACTTGAATTCTTTAAGGAAAATAGTCAAAGTTGCGCAAGCACGTGTTTTTTATTTTGTTTGTAAAATAAAAATCACGTCACACGAACGTGTACGTAATTACGATAATTTCAAAATCCGTTCCTAAAGGTGTCTCTATGAGTGTTCATTTTAATCTTTATTTGTGTTACGTAAACGTATATACAATTTTAAGAAAAAGTATATTTTAGTTATTAGAAAAAATTACTCTATTAAAAGTTACGCGAACGTATACTTTTATTATTTTCATGCTTTCAAATTTTAAATATACCAACTACCTAATTAAGGATGAGTTTAAGCATTTTTACTATGTTTGCCAAAGGTTGTTTACTAAATCTTACTAGTCTAAGGAAAAGGTATTTGGACTACAAGGTATAAAGAAGATTTTATAAACTAATTTGCTAGCCTAAAATCAGGATTTTTGGGATTATTGAAGTCTGGCCCAGCCTTAGGATCAGCAGTTTGGGCCAGCCCTATTTTTGTACCATCTCCAAATGCAATCTACTTATTAGCTTATCACAACTGGGTTATTACATGCATGTGATGTTTATATCATCGAATGACATTAGAAATTTCAGGAACAAGGAACTTGAATAATATCAAATGAGGCATCCTTACTAAAATGGTATAATTTTTACTTTTTTCAAAACTACTTATTGCCAATCCACATTTTCGACAAGAAATAGACAAGCTAAACAAAAAATTTCCAGTTTCAAGTTCATTTTTAGGTCATTGATATCATCAAAATATTTGACAAGTAGCACATTTGACCATTTCCAAGTATTAACAATAAAGGTCGTATTTAGTTAGAAGATTGTACCCAGCCTTACCTAAGTCCAATAAAAATGAGAATTTAGCCAATTTGGACTTAGAGTAACGACTTGCTACTGGGCCAGGCAGTGATAGAGTCTAATGGACTCAAAATCCATACACTACTTTAGGAATTCCATTAATAAAAAATATGGACCAAATTTCTAACATAAACCAGATTATGTTAACTTCAAAGCTAAAGTATAGCACTAAGGCTTTGGGCTTTATGCCCCAGGCCTGACCTGGGTTCAGACTTGTTCAGGCTTACTGGGCCACTTTTACAAGTCTGACCCAATCCCTATATCCAATTTGAAAACAAAGGTCGAAATTATTTGAAAATTATGAAGTTTCACAGTCCATTACAACAGTCCAGAAGAAAGAAAATGATATCATCTTTTACAATAGTCATAAGAATACATAAGGTATAATTTTATCTCTATCAAACATTAAAAAAGGTGGACCTAAACTAAACGATATTCTTGGACTAAATGCTGCTTCAATCTTAACCGACGACTAAATCAAATACCTGCAGTTTTTTATAACCAAAGCAAAAGAATTTGCGCATTATTGTGGAGTGAATCTGACCATTAGAGGGTCAGATTTACCTCCTTTAATGCTATTTTAAGAGTAAAGTTCTTATGACCTCAATGGTAATCTATAAGTATGTGTACATGTGGACTTAACAAACAAGCATAGGCATGAGCATATATAGCAAAATGATTCAGATTTCATGACCAGATCTAATAGAAATTCAATATAACATTAACACATGGTCTATTGACACTAATCAGCCCAAAGTTCATACGTTCATGATTTTTAAAAAAATTAACTAAAAATAAGACAACAGGAATAGATTTCGACACCACCCAAACATAGACTTTTGAGTTCAAAACAATTTCTATTTAAGGCAGAAGTTGTTACATACCTTGCAAGTGAAAATAATAGTAAAGAAATGACCAAATAAAGGTCAGAAAACCAAAAAAATAGGAGCTTAACACAACAACAAAGACCAGCAACCAGCCCATGAAAAAAAGGGGGAAATCAGCAATGAAACCGAGGATTTTTTGACTCAAACATTATAGCCCAAATGCACATTTTCTCAGAGGAATCAACAGCTAAAACCAAATTTTTAGAGTAGTAAATGTGTTTTCAGAACAATATTTTTTATGAGTGTATGTGTGTGAAATTTCTGTAAAGAAAATCTCTCTCAAATCTGTGGTAAAATGTCTCTAAAATTCTATGTGTAAGGTTGTCCTTTTCAGAGAATAACGTAGTCTATTTATAGGGAGTTTAGGGGTAGTATCTTTTAGGGAATATACTTTATCTTAAAGATCAGAAATTATACAGGTACAGTTCTCCATTCTTATCCTATAGGACAATTGTACCCCTTTCTAGAATGTTCCTTTAATTACAACCCCTATTCCTTTTTAAAAATTATTGTTTTACCTCAAAAAATCTGATTTCTTTCTTTTCAGATTTTGTTTTTGATATTTATCCTAATTCTAGAAGCTTCTTAGGTTGTTATACCCAAGATTATTCAATTGAAGTTCCCAAACTAACCTTTAATACCCTTAAAATTACTCTTTTAGTATTTAAGGTTAAGGGCTAGGTTATTTACTAAGTTGATCAGCTTTATTAATGATCAGTACTAATGGAATTAGCTTAAGTTATTTACTAGGTTGAAGAAGCTGAATTAGCTTAAGAGTAAGATTAAGTGAATCATTTTGAACTTAAACTTAACTAAATCAAATTAAGTTACTAATAGCTTAGTTGAGTAATTAGGTTTTGCTATCTTAAATTAGGGGTCAATTGTTCGTTTTAAGAATCTTGGACTTATCTTAGATTAGGGGCAGTTGCCTATTTTTAATGATTCGGCCTAGATTATGTTACAAGATTCATTCGTAAAGATCATTAACAAATCCTTTAGATATGTATACTCGGTTACTACATATAAGTATTTATTAAACAGTCTAAACTAAGAGTTAAGGTCGAAGGTCTAAATTAGACCAGGGTTAAATTGAAGACTAGTGATTTAGTCAAAAACATCTGAATTGATTAATTATTGGCTCAAAATGCTTAGGACTAACTTGAACACTGGTTGTTTAATGAATTATTCAGGGTAAGAGAAATATCTTAAAAAGCTACGAACAACAGAATCAACTAATTGAGGAGATAAAGAGGAGACAAGAAACCTAAACCTATTAACCTAAAATCAGAAACGAGTTTACAAAACACTGGATAAATATAGATTATCAATTCAGGATTGAACAAGAATCAGAAAATCAGTCTTGAAACCTAAAATCAGAAATAGACTAAGGAGGAGAATCAAATAATTCAAGCGAAGTCATAAAATCGTAACTAATTAACTATAATTAATAGATAATTTCAGTCATGAACCCTAATTAGTAATTAACTAAAAAAACTAAACCTAAAACGGCTACCATTCAAGAAGTATTAAATACAATCAAAACATGCATGAAAGCAATTTAAACTGAACTAATAAAAAATAAGGAAACAGTGATATTTAGGGCAGTTTTTAAAGCTAAACTAAACATGTTTTTAATCTAAACAAAAATGTTACAGGAATAGAAAGAAAAGGGGGGGGGGTACTAGTGGGGTTAGAATAGGTTGGCCCGGAAAAAGTTGAGTCGCCGAAATTTGGCCGGACTCCAGTAGGGTTTGAAAATGGTCCAAACCCAGATGAATCAATAGCTTTGGTTGATAGCTATTGACTCATATGAGTTCGAGTCGTTAATTCTCTTGAAAATGGCCAGGGAGGAAAATTTTAGGGTTTCGATTCCTAGGTCTAAGATTGGGAAATTTTGGTGGGGTTTTTGGAGGAATTGATGTTAGGAGGGGATTGAGGAGGAGGAGTAGAGTATCTGGTATAATTTTGAGGTTGTTTGGTGGTGCTCCGCCGTGGAATGCGGTGGTATACGGCAGGGGGAGTTAGGGCGGCTAGGGTTTGGGTCTGGGGAGGGAGACGAGAGTGAGGGGTGTAGGGGGAGAGTGAGTTTGAGGGGTATGGGGGGTGTTAGGACATATATAT
>ML363383.1:37861-56516 GCA_005239505.1 Nicotiana paniculata | reverse complement strand
ACTGGGCCTCGTATCAGTTATATATGTAACAAGCTCGGTACATTTGATTTATATGCACCAGCTCGAGGAGGAGTGTTAGTTTATAGTAGCCAAATAGGAGTAAATAACCTTAACCTTAATCCTATATATATTAGGAGTAGAACATGTATTATCTATATATAGGGCTCATTGTATCATTGTATAAAGAATATATAACATATTATTTTCTCCCGTGCTTTCTCACAGATACTACTATCATACTTGCCTGCACTGTACAGGTCTTGGGAGAGTGCGGCTCCCTTTCGAAGGACAAGATTAGGATTTTAAATTACACTTACCTACACCTACCCTCCCTCCTCCTTACCCCACCAGAGAGAGAGAGAGAGAGACCGCATACAGGATTTTGAAATGTTTCAATTGACCCACCATTTATAGGATTTCAAACGTTTCATTTGAACTACTTAGAAGTAGTTTGAACAGACTTCTAACAGAATTAAAATAAAAGCAACAAATAAAGAAATTTCAGCAATATGTCATCTCAAAATCACCTCATAAAAGCCCTTCTGATATTCATTCAAAAAGGTAGAAGCTATTATTGTCCAAGAAGCTCCAAATTTTTCCTGTAAAATAAGCAGGGAAAGGTCAAAATCAGACATCGCAAAAGATATTACAAGGACATAAGGCATGCAGGATTATGAAATTCTATACCTGTAAAAGCTCTTGCCCAATATAAGGCTGGGTCAGACGGTTGAAGTCCCATAATCCTTCTGACTCGAGCTCTTCCTGCAAGGAAACTAGTTAGTGCCTTTAACACGAGAATTCAAAGAATTGTACGCAGTTTCCGCAAAAGCAAAGTATTAGATACCTGACTAATAGGAATAGAAGGTCGAAATTTTCCACAAAGGCCAGTCATTGCATGATCCGGAAGCTCCCATATTCTGAAGAATCCCAATATGTGATCAATCCTATAAGCTGTAAAGTACTTTCCCATCTGTTAAGTAACAACATTGATATAGTTTAAAATAAACACCTGAAAATTGAAGTACCAGCGTTGAGAAGGAAAAAAACAGAACTTAGTAGTAAGCGTTAGGTACCTGTGTTAGACGAGCACGCCACCACCCATAGTTATCTTTTGACATTTCTTCCCAATTATAAGTGGGGAATCCCCAATTCTGGCCATTTTTATCAAAATAGTCAGGGGGTGCCCCAGTTGAGGTGTTCATGCGAAACAAATTTGGGTAGACCCAGGTATCCACACTATTCCTATCAACACCAATGGGCAGGTCACCTTTCAGCACTACACCTTTCTTTCGTGCATATTCCGCAGCTTCTGATAACTGATGTGAAAGCCCCAAATGTATGATAGCAGCTTTCTTATACAAGAGAGAGAATATTCATAGCGGAGTAGCAAAATCACAAAGCTTGTCTTTACTTACTTGTAGATGCAAATGGAACTGGATGTAGTAATGAAAACTAACAACTTCATAATGCAAGCTTTCTTTTGAGATGAGTTTCTCAAGCTGCAGAGACAGGAAATACATTGTAAGTTCAAAAGTATCAGGGAGATTATGAGGCTACCTGAAGTGAATTGTTTCTATGCTTTACCTTCTCTTTTGAAAATTCAGAAAACCGGCCCCATTGGCTGCGGTCAGATGTTTCAAAGAAGTCCCGCAGAAAACAGAAAGCAGCATAGGGTTTCAACCATTCCTACACTCGATAATAAATGACCGACGCAAAAACATAATTAAGATCATCATATAACAGTCAATTTGTAGGGGGCAAAACATATTATCCGTGTTATGCTTACAAGCTAAAAGCTACATGAAAAGGATCTCAATATTGTTTTCTTTTTTCCTTCTCATTGCTTTTCCTCCAGCCATTAAGAGTAAAACTGCCAAAACAAATGTCTCTAACCTAATGTTTTGAATCACAAATGTAATAAAATTAAACCCTTACAAACCTGATTTTCAGAAAAGAACTCCAGGAATGATTTTGAATTTAGTATGCTCTCCTTCTCACGAGCGAAAATTTTCTTGGCAATAGAAAGTTTTGTAGCCATGGCAGCCTCATAATCTACATCCTACAATAATCATAGGTCAGGCAAAAAGGTAAAGAAAACTATCAGATTTATGAATACATATGCCCTTCATGATGGAACTGTTTGAACTTGAAGAGAATGTTCAACAAATTCACACGTAAGAGGCTATAGACAAAGGAATTAGCATGCTGTAATCATGGTGATAGATTGTTAGTGGTGAAGTAACACAGTTACAGCAATACTAGTATGGTAGCAGTCACAGTCTAGGAGGTTTAAGAGAGCAATTATGTGCTACATAAAATAGAACCTGTATAGTAGCTGCAACTGCAATTAAAATGAAAATGCTTTCCTAGTCTAGGAGATTGAAGAGAGCAATTATGTGTTACATCAAAAAGAGCCTGGATAGCATCTGCATTTAAGATGAAAATACTTTCCTGGAATGCCTTTGTCCCTGACAAACTGAGAAAGCAGATTAAGAAACAAGGAATTGTGTGAATACCTTTTTATCCAACTGAACTCTTGCTTCCCTGATCTCTTGCTGCAAATGAGTAGAAAAATAGTCACCCGTAAAATGGCATTTTCACTGTTCAGCGTATCCAACAAAAATGGTGTTGTTTTATATACAGACACAAATATAATAACAACTAAAATGACACCTTGATATCTTCTTGAATATTTTCTGAAATTGCCTCTACCCTTAGGTATAATGGGTGCAGTGCAAAAACTGAGAGTGAGCTGCATAGCCATCAAGCAAGAAAATGGAACAGATAGTATCAAATATTAGTCCTCAACATAATAGAGCTTGAAATAATAACAGAAAATGCATTAGCTCACCGAATAGCCACAAGGTTAAAAGGATAAAGCTGGTAGTTCACTACTAAATTGGCCAATTTTATGAACTGGGGCTCGCAAAAATTTCATGCACTCTCTTTTCTTTAAACAGAACAAATCATTCTATTAAGATTATCTTATGGTTTACGCAGGTACAAACCCCATCAGAATGCTTTCAAAAAGAACTTAGGAAATGTATATAGTCCTTTTAAATCGATTTTTCCTTTGCTATTCAACCTGACAAGGGAGTACTCCATCTAAATATGAGAACTGACTATTCCCTAATGTAGGATTAAATAGGAATCTCTGTAGCATTATTCTTTTTCTAGTCAGCTTAGGTTTTAGGTGGAGGTACATTTAGTATGATGCTATAGGGAATAGGAGTACAGGCATACGGTCAAACTGTTTATTCCGGGTTTTGCTATCGCTGACAATATACTTCTTAGATTTAGAACTTGAACTGTATTTATGTGGCTGAAAGTTTGTACTTTTACTAATGAACGGTCAATGTAGATTTTGACCATATTCCTAGTAGTAACTTGTTTCAGACCTCCGAGGATTTAGCAGTTTCTGTTCATTCTCTTAAGTAGAGATCCACACAACTATTGTGGATGACTGGATGTTATCTTTGGACAAAATTGTTCTTTAAGCTGTTGATAGAATACTTCTTGATTACCCTGTGTGTTCAAGCTATTTAATAATATCTATTGTTCATCTTGTTGTTATTCCTACTTGTTGCATTTACCTTTTCTTTTTCAGTCGTTCTCTAGCCGAGGGTCTAGCGGAAATAGTCTCTCTGCCCTTCCAGGGGTAGGGGTAGGGGTAGGGGTAAGGCTGCACACATTTTACCCTCCCCAGACCCCACTTATGGGAAACTACTGGGTTTGTTGTTGTTGTTGTATGGTGCAGTTGTTTGATAAAATAGGTTCCAGAAATCAGGAGATTATATCAGAAAAGAATATCAACAAAGCTAAAATGTCTAAGTCTAAGTCAAGCTTTTCCTATCAACTTAACAAGAACCAGAAAGATAAAATTTCCTGCAGCCCTTTTTCCTCCCTTTTCGATCTTGATATTTAACCCATTTTACGTTTTTAAAAATTTCCGTCCAGCATGCAAATCAGTCTATCAGCATTACGGTAGGTTGTCTACATCACAACCTTGAGGTGCGGCCCTTCCCGACACTGCGTGAACTCGGGATGCTTTGAGCACTGGCTGCCCTTTTTTTTTCATGCAAATCAGTCTAGCTATTTCAACAAGGAAATCTTCTCTTTACAATCCTTAACTAAAAAATGTATTCAAGGTGAAAACAAGTAGCAAACACGTGAATTGGGATTCTCTCCTACAAAATTTTGTTCGGATAAGCAAATAATTTTACAGAAGAAGCACTAAGGTCAAACCATCCATGTACATCAAACTAAAAAAATTTCTTTTTTGAGAAGAGGTAAGTATACATCGAACTATACTAAGACCCACACTCAAAAAACATAAAGTTTCTCCCCAAAAGACAATTTCCTCCAAACTCTTGAAGCGAAAGATGGATCATAACCATGGATCTTTAAATGTTGTACTTTCAACATATAACATAGTAGAGGTGTCCGCAAAGCTTGGACTACACTGCACAAGAACTTACCTTGCGTAACTTCAGTACATAAGGAGGAAAAAGAATAATTAGAAAATAAAAGGAGGAAAATAGTTTATTAATGTCTCTCAACAGGCAAAGGCTCTCAGACAGTTCAAAAGCCCTAAAGCTGGATAAACAATATTCTGTCATCAATTCACTATTCATGGTTGTTGATAAAATATCAAGATGGCATGAATCTGATCTACATGATTATTTGGAGCTTAAATCTAAAACCTTAAGAGTGAAAATTACCTATATGGATAAGAATCCCACCACATACAGTTGACTGATGTATCATTGATGGGCAAAAGCTGAACCAAATGAAAGCCAGATTCAACGGCCCAATCTACAAGTAACTTCAGGTCAAGAAACTCCCCAACTCCAAGATCAGCCTCTGATCGTACAGAAAACATGGGTATTGCGACACCCGCACCCCTCCAAGGCATTTCCTGATAATAACACAGGTTGAGATCTTTCTTTTCAGCTTATACTCCAGTATCAGATTGAGGAGCATAGCAGGCCACTGATTATATCTTGTTGCTGACTTACCCGCATTAAGCCATCTGAAAGAAGTACAAATCTAGATTCACCTGCTGCAACATCAACAGAAAGCTCTCGACTTGCACCACATTCCACTGAGGTTCCAGCCTTACCGTATTTACAATATTTGTATGTTTAAAGCATTAAGGATGAAAGCAAGTAAGAGGAAGAAATTACTATCAAGTTTAAGACAAAATGGAACGGCATTTAGCCTACAACTCAGCAGGCAAAGGATATTTTAAAGGAAAGTCATCTTTTCCCATAATACAATCTGCCTGCCAAAATGAATCACCAGCATACGCGAGCTTAAGGCCATCCTGAATCTTCCATTGCCCAAGTTTTAAGGAGCTACCAATCACATAAATCTACAGTATAACATGTATGTCAGGTCTGACTTCAAGATGGATTGCAAGGATATTATTGACCACATATACAAGCAAATACATAGCAAAGGTTGTTCTGTGAAAAGAGATCTTACAGATGTTCCTTCTTCTAAGTAGGGGCAGCAGATTCTGAATTGCAGAATTGAAGCTGTTCCAACAGTAATTTTAGAAAGCACATTCCAATTAACAATGTTTCATAAATAGAGAATCAGACAGAGAAAATTACCATCCTGGTCAGACTTATTCTGAGTGATCCCCAGGGGCCTTTCAACACCCAAACTCCAACTTCTTCTAAAAATGACATCCTTAAATGCACTGCTAAAAGGGATAGTGTCAGAACCAGTCTGCAACAGAAGAAAGGGTATAAGTTGCTGGAGCGAAGAGGCAAAACTAATAGGACATTGTTGAAATCAGTAGTTGGTAGTTGCTTACAAAGAAAAATCAAATACATAAGAAGCATGTTTGAGGTCATGTTGCAGAATATAATGACAATTATGCCAGTTATCAACAATAAAAAGTATTAAGATAGAAAAGAACATTTGTAGAGTATTCATAGCCTATAGCTTCTTCATACACTCATGTTTGACTAAAGCATATTTTTCAAATTATCACTACTTATATAAAGAGTCAAACATCTTACCAATCTGCCCCAAAATTTATGTGGTAAAGATCATTTGGCATCTAAAGCTAATGACCATTTTGTTATCAATGATAATGAGATTTTTCTTACCAGACCTGGGGGTTCTAAAGGGAGAAAAGATGGTAAAATTATGTTAAGTCAAAGTGCAGCTGGCTTGACAGCATGAAGTTCTACAATTTTTGTGGAACAGCGAAAAGCATTTAGAACAACTGTCATCTTTTTCTTAATAGTTTAGTTCATATTATGTGTCTTTGACAACTAAAATACAAGCGGAAGAGTTGTACATCGTAAGAGAGAATTTTAACAGCAACTCGCATACCTTCCTTTCTCATAATTAAGTTCATCCAGGGGACATGCATGCTAGGTAGTGTAGTATTTACAAACCAATATGGAAAAGAGAAGCAACTAAAATTAGCACCTCCCAAAGATCATGAACTTCCAACAACTGCCCATCCTGAAGCCCATCAGGCAGCAACAGTTTCCTTTTCTTTCCAACCTCCCATCGCAGGATATTTCTTGTATCATCCACCACATAGTAACTGTACTCGCTTTGGAATCCAGGAGGAACTGGAATGCTTCCATACCATATCAGCTCTTCCCCTTGGTGAGAAGGCTTCAATAATAGACCCTTTTTCACATTCCATGAACCAAGCAACGCATCTGAACCGCATATCAGAAGATGCTGCCCCCAATGAGTATAATATGGGATTCTGAAGCTCACCTTCCTTGACTTCAAAGGCTTGTTCCCAGTAAACAACCCCAAATTCACCATCTTAAATAGAAGATGAACTCCTCAAAATCTAGCAAAACCAATTAATTAGTGCGTGAAAATTCTACATATAATTCATGAACGATGTCAACAGCTCTCAGAGTAGTGATTCAATTTGCATAAATGGTAACCATATAGTACTCAAAATGCATGACATACTTTCGGACTCCCTCAATTGAACTTCCAGGAATAAAATCCTAGGCTAATTGGAATTTAATCTTTATAAAAACTGGAACACCTTACAGAACAATCATTTAAAACGAAGAATATGGTTATAGGAAGTTCATAATGCAAGATTAAATTCAAATCACATACTTACAAAATATCTACTATTAAATGCATTTGGCCATAAATATCAACGGTAGTACCACAACTTTAACCAATCAAACCCAATGGAAAGAAAAACTCAGCAGTTACCTTCAGTAAAACGGGCAAATTCTATCAATATTTGAATTCTGAGCTGATTAAAACTTAATGCTTGTACTAATGTCTATTAGTACAAGCATAACAGAAAAGCCTATTAATCATTAGGGAAGAATGTATTATTATTTGTAGTACAAATTAATAACATTGACAATAACTATACAATTACTTGAATCAGTGAAAAGCCAAATCATAAACAATTCAGTAGTTAACTGGGAAAGAGCTCAACTGTTACCTTTAGTCCAATGAAGTATCCAATTCTGAAGAGGATGAATTTGTTAAAGAAGATGAGGAGAAAAGGAATTAGAAAGCGGGCGGTTCTCTTCCTCTGAAGGAAAAATACAAAAAGGACTCCAAAGAATATCTTGAGATTGTATGTATGAGAGATCTTTTATTGGAATAGTAATAAAGTGAGTAGAAGCAGTGAGAAGGAGGGTAGTGTTCGTCTTTTAGTGAGAGCAAAGCAAATGAATGGGAGGCAATTGAGTGGCCATTGCTTTCACGAGAGAGAGAGAGACAGAGACAGTTGTGTGATGACAATAACTTCTACGAATCCGTGAATTTTGGACTACGGATCTTCATTCCCTCACGATTCTTCTATTTTTTTATTACAATAGTTTATTTTTATTTTTAGTTATTTATATTTGAGAGAGAAGGGGAAAGATTAATAAGAATCACATCTTTGCACGTTGCCGTTTGTAAGACATGCCTGTTAACATCACAACTTGGTCTTAAATTACTAATGCGCACATGCAGATGATAAGGAAAATTTCTATAGAGGGAAAACTACCTAGTTTAGTCTTTTAGAGCAGAAATGTACGCATATTAGTCAATTCATAAAATGCTATCACTATTAGCCAAAAGCTACTATTATTAACCCTAAATCTTCTTTTTATTACAAAGTGGTTCACGATTTTATTTACCCGTAAAACGTTATATTTGAATCTACAATGTGGTTATAGACACGTGAATTAATTTGATTCAAGATTATAAAATAACTATGAACAATTATAAATTAATTAAAGAAACTTGAAGAAAATACGAGTCTGACTGTGAAAGGAGCTTCTCCGGAATCAAGAATAAAAACAGTGTATCGAGCATAAAGAAAGAATGTCAATAGAATAAAAGTAAGTTTAGCCTTCTTTGCGTAGAGATATTTCGTGTCTACAATGAGTACAAATTCTTCTATTTATGGCTAAATTCAGGGGGACAAGATCCTCAAATCAAGCTCCTCTTTAATAAGAATAAAGACGCCTCTTGATGGCTACATAATGGTTGAGTATAAATGCAAAGATTATTTGTAACATCGCACCTTGAATGCTGCCTTCTCCAACCGATATCTTCCTTTTAACCTTCATCCACAGTTCAGTGTCTTCGGATCTCACATAACATCGGTTACATGTTCGTAACTTGTGTCATCTATTTGGTGACTCATATCCTACATGTCTATACTTCCATGTGTAAACTCGACGAGCATCCACTTGTCATTCATCAATTTTACCCCATACAGATAGTCCCCCTACTTTCTGGTGGCTAAACTTTATGTTACTGGAAAGTAGATAAGACTCCTTTACTTGGCGGGAAAGTTTATGAATAGTTTCTGATATTTGAAAGGACGCACGTTTCCTTGCATTTAATGAGCCGAACACGTGTTATCCCATGATTCCACAAATATTTTTGCCAGTTACCTAGGTAATGATGACTTTGCATTCTGCCGCCTATAAACTTCTCCCCTTCTTACTACTTTTACCTTTCACTTTTACAAACCTTTCTTCTTCGAATTTTCTAAGAGCTTTTCTGCAACTCCCTCTTTCTCAGTAAAACTTTCTTATTCACATTTTCTATCACCATGTCTTCTAGTACCTCTTCCTCGGCAACTCACGCACTTACATCGGTGGCGGCCCATCCAAGAAGAATAAATAGAAGGAAGTCGATGTCGGTCCTCCTACTACAAGCACAATCATCCCCTATCAACTAAACTGTGAGATGGACCTCCAAGTTCAACCGGAACCTGTAACCGTAAAAATGACAGAAACAAATATGTTAGTAGATATCCTTCTTCAATTCATCCTGCTAGTATTCCTGAGGCTGGAACAATATTGAAGTTTTAGCCCCTAATAAAATGGAAAGGCTCACTTTTAGTAAACCGGGGTTCATGTATATTTACACATACTCTTTCACTTTAAGGATGGGCCAAGTCATTGACCCCATCATCTTAGAATTGTGCCAAGAATACCGAGTTTGCTTAACACAAGTAGGTCCGTCAATATGGTGAACGATAGCTTGCCTTCACTTTCTATGTTCCCCAACCGGTGAAACCCTCTTAGTAAACGCGTCACCATGCCATTGTCCCCAGTGTTGATGATGATAATGACCTGGTTGAATGGAGTGGTTTGTAGTCATTGCCATCGGGGACATTCTACCAACGTCAGCACCTCCTATCTTCACTTGTGAGTTTTCCAAGAATCCCTATTTCACTATGTTAAAGAAAATCCCCTTTTTTTACTAACTTTCATTTCTGTCATTTCAGCCACCCATTGGTTTCCTCCAATGGTTCAAAACCTAACCCAATGGGTACAAATATTTTAGATATTTCCACAACAGACTCCCGTAAGTGGAAGGACATTTCTCACAGATTCAACTGAAAGACCAAGAGACATGGTAAGTGATAGTAGCCTATATTATGCAATGTAGACGCTATTTATACTCTAATTTAACCATACTTTATTGATGTTTAAATGATAAAAGATAACAAAATGCTCTAATTGAGATTTTTATGTTTTGTAGGAGCCACTCCGAGCTAGGAGGAAGATGAAGAACGTTTTGGAGTCAATTATGTACAAACAGGGCCAATCAATGATAGCCCGGATGAAAAAGAGCAAGAAAAGGCAAAGAAAACGGTGAAAGCAGCGGACATGGGCGCGATGGAACGCGGTGCAAAACAGAAAGGTTGTGAACGACTGCGGTCGAGTCCGCGACCGTGGTCGGGGATTTAGCAGCGAAGAACTTCAGGGGCTAAAGTGTAAATTTTTGGGCAATTAACCTAACCCTATAAGAACCAAAACTCGCCCAAAAGTCAGTTTTTAAAAGCTTGTTTTAGACTCAATTGGAGGCAAGAACATGTGAGAGGAGATCAAGCCATATTTAGAGTTTTTCTTTCTTCTTATTTTTACCATTAATTGTGAATCATGAACCATATTATTCCTTTATTTTATTTTTTGTATGAGTAGCTAAATATTCAGTCTAGGGTTGATGAAACCAATTGTTGGATGAAGTTTTTAACTCTATTCTGATATAATCGAGTCGTGTTTGTTCTATGATTATTCAACTACGTTTTGTATTGTGATTAATTGAATAGACCCTTGATTAATCTTGTCTAATTGCCTTGTGTTGCTTGAGAAAGAATACTTGGTTAGATTGTTGTTGAACAACACCACTTTTGGGTAATTGAAGAGATTAATTATTGAATTTAAAAGTGGGTTTAGAAATAACTAAGCTTTGGTGGGATAATTCTGAGTTGCATAAATTGTTAGCTAGAGTAGTTCGAAAGAATGCTTCTAGTAAATTATCATAATTGATCGAGAGATGATTACGGTAGCTCATAACCCATAATCCTCATGGAGTATTACGGCGAGCTTATAGCTAAAGAGTTAAGAATTAATCTGGCAATTGGGGAAATCAATACCCTAGATCTTTACCCTTGAATTCATCTTTATTCTTGATTATTGTTAGTTTTATTATCATTTTACTTTAGCTAAATAAATTCCACCGTTTATTGATAAAAATCTTGCATCCGGAAATTGTCTGAGCTTGTTACTAGCATTATTAGGAGTTGTAGTAAATAGGCTAGTTCCCTATGGATTCGACTCCGGACTTAAACCGAATTATATTTGCAGCGACCGCTTTGTCCTTTTTATAAGGCATAGTTGGGTGTGATCAAATTTTGGCACTGTTGCCGGGAAACTAACGGTGTTATTTATTACAACTGAGAAGAATTTCTAGGATTTTTAGTTTAGACCAATTTTCTACGGTGTTATAAACTTTTCCATTGAAATTTTCACGCTTGAACTCTCTTGTGACTCAGGTGTATGCCTAGAAGCTCTTCGCGGACTGGTGAACTTTTTGAAGGACTCTCAGACCCCGAGAAAACTTTTAGGGCATTAAATCGTGCCAACAAGAACAAACAGTCACAACAAAAACACCAACTCGAAATTGAAATGGACAATGTGGATGACATCGATGCAAACAATTGGAACAACCGGGTTGATCCGAATAATGGAGTGGTGGCACCTCTTGTGCCAGAAGCTGCTCTTTATGATTAGGCACAGCCAACTGCTGACAACCTGGCCACCGCCATTGTTGTGCCCCAGATACAAGCGGAGACATTCCAGATCACCAACAACATGTTGCATCTGTTGCAGAATAAGGGACTGTTCTCCGGGTCACACATTGAAGACCCACAACAACACTTGAAAAATTTCTTGTCAATTTGTGTGACCCAAGGGCAGCCAAATGTGACCCTGGAAACCATCAAGTTGCTACTATGTTCGTTCTCAGTGACTGGAGAGGCTCAGACTTGGCTGAACTCGCTCCTAATAAATTCCATTGCCACTTGGGAGGAATTAGTCAAGAAGTTCCTAAACAAGTTCTATCCTCCCTACAAGACTGCAAGGCAGATTGATGAGATATTGCAGTACAAGCAGAAACCTATTGAAACCTTGCAGGAAACATGGGAAAGGTTCAAAGGGATGCTAGTGAAGTGTCCACACCATGGCATTCCAGACCAGATGCTTGGCCAGATATTCTACATGGGTTTGACAGACAATTTGAAAGCTAATGTAGACGCTTTAGCTGGGGGTGCATTTCTGAGCAAGACATTCCAGAGTGCAAGATTCTTTTCGATAAGATGGCTCAGAATTCAGGCTGGATGATGAGAGGTGCGACCCTGACACCAATAGTGCATTTTGTCCCTCTTGACCCAAACAATTCACATGCAGAGAACATAGCCACGCTCATGACTCATATGAGTATAATGACAAAAAAGATTGACGAGATGGGTACAAAACAAGTGCATATTGTTGATACAACAAATGGAGGATTGTGTACCCCTTGCATTAATCAGTCCTATGTGTGCTCATGGAGTGGAGAGAGTGATAACCAGGTCTTCAGAGAGGACATGAACTATGTTAATAATTTTGGGGGTCAGAGGCAAGGAGGACAAAAATGAGGGCCAGCACCTAACCAGCAGTACAGACCCAACATGCCACAACCTGGAGGTATACGACCATAAGGCCAAGTGATGCCATATCAAAGGCAATAGGGCTATCGGCAGCAGCACTAGAAACAGTTGGCATATCATCCACCTCAGCAGCAGCAAGACAACAACATAGTAGAAGTTAGGGGCATGCTGCAGCAACTCATTGGAACAAATGGTAAGATGCAGGAAAAGTTGGCAGTACATGACTCAGCAATTAAAGGCATTGAAACTCAACTGGGACAGCTGTCCATGGCTTTAAACAACCACCCCCAAGGAACATTCGGCAGACACAAATATTAACCCAAAGGAGCAAAACCCAAATCAGCTAATGGTGGTAAGTCTCCAGAATGGGAGAGATTTAGACAGAGAGCAAGAAGTTGCTCAATCCAGAAGAGAGACTACGCCAGCCACTCCAGTTCCACTAGAGACAAATGAATCAGCAGAACTCACTGAAGTGGTAATTGAACAGGCACAGGTTGACAAAGGTAAGACAAAAGAGGGTGAACAAGTCTCAGAACAGGTGGTACCTCTTGTGCCACAAGCTTCCAACAAAGAACAGCCAGCAAGCAGTGGACAAAGAGTTACTCCTGCACCATTCCCTCAGAGATTGGCAAAACAAAAGAAAGATGATCAATACAGGAAATTCATGGAGATGCTTCGCCATATTCAATTGAATATTCCCCAGATGGATGCTTTGAGGGAAATTCCAGGATATGAAAAGATGATGAAGGACCTGATGTCGCAGGAATTTGACTTCCAGGACCTATCCATTGTAACTCTGACACGGACCTACAACGTGGTAGTGACAAGACCTATGGCCCAAAAGATGTCTGATCCAGGTAGCTTCACTATTCCGTGTACTATTGGGAGTTATGCTTTTGCAAAAGCATTTTGTGACTCGGGAACCAGCATAAACTTGATGCCCTTGGCAATCTATACAAAATTGGGCATTGGCAGAGCTAGGCCGACCTCGATGCTGCTGCAACTGGCTGATCGCACAGTTAAAAGACTGAAAGGAATTCTTGATGATGTGCTGGTGCAAGTGGGAAAATTTGTATTCCCAGCAGACTTTCTTATTCTGGACTGCTAGGTAGATGAGGAGATACCCATCATTTTGGGAAGGCCATTCTTAGCCACTGGGAAAGAATTGATTGATTGTGAGACTAGAGAACTAAAAATGAGGTTGAACAATGAAGAAGTAATATTCAACATTCAATAATCCATGAGGAGACCTAGTGAATATGAAAATTTCTCACTAGTGGAGGTTGTAGATGTTATACTGCAAGAAGAGGACGAGACCCTTAATGTCAGAGATCCATTGGGAGCCTGCTTGACAAATTTAGAAGAAATGGATGGTGAAGGGTTGGCAGAGTGGGTCATGGCCCTCGAGGGTCAAGGATTCTGGAAAAGGGAACCTCAGTTCGAGCCCCTATGTTTAGAAGAGAGAGTGACACCACCTGCAAAGCCATCAATAGAGGAACCACCATAGCTGGACTTGAAACTACTTCCATCCCACCTCAGGTATGCTTTATTGGGCCCAATTCTACTTTGACCGTTATTATATCATCTGGTTTGCTAGTTGCGCAGGTAGAACAATTATTATAGGTATTACAAGAATGCAAGACTGCCATTGGTTGGACCATGGCAGACTTAAAGGGTATCAACCCAGCCTTCTGCATGCATAAGCGTCGGCTCAAAATCTTCTTTTAGGAGCCGGAGGATGGCAACATGATGCTGGTTAGAGAATTTTATGCAAATTTCCCGGAGCATGAGAATTGGGTTGTCACGGTGCGCCAAACTAGAGTGGATGCTTCACTCGAGGCCATCAGACTAATGTACAGGCACTTGAAAGGTCGATCAATAACGGGTCAACAGCCGACCCCGCCATTATGAAGATGCTCGAAGACCTTGCAAAGAGGATTGAATCGGGCGAAAAGAAGATAGAAGTTAACGACAAAAAAATGGAGACCTATAACTCGAGGGTCGATCAGATCCCGGGCACACCCCCGATTCTGAAGGGTGTAGATTCGAAAAAGTTCGTGCAAAAACCATTTCCATCAAGTGCATCCCCGAAGCCCACCCCGAAGAAATTTAGAATGCCCGATCCCGAAGTACAATGGGACCTCGGACCCCAATGAGCACATTACAACTTACACATATGTTGTGAAAGGGAACGACCTAAAAGATGACGAGATTGAATCCGTCTTATTGAAAAAATTTGGAGAAACACTATGCAAATTGGCCATGATGTGGTATCATAACCTGCCCCCGAACTCGATAGATTCGTTTGCCATGATGGCAGACTTTTTTGTGAAGGAACATGCTGGTACCATGAAGGTCGCCATGAGGAAGTCTGATGACTTCAAAATCAAGCAAAGAGAGAATGAGATGCTAAGGGAGTTCGTATCCCGCTTCCAACTGGAATGTATGGAATTACCACTGGTCTCCGATTATTTGGCAGTACAAGCCTTAGCTTAGGGCTTGAATGAATGAAGCTCGATAACTTCAAAGCAGTTGAAGAAAAACTTGATCGAGTATCACGCCGTAGTTTGGGCGGATGTACACAACAGGTATCAGTCAAAGATCAGAGTCGAGGATTACCAATTGGAGGACCCCTTGGACTCGGTGTATCCCAGCAGGCTCTTAGCAAAGGAATCGAGGCTCAAAAAAAAAAAAAAAAGAGAGTCGAGGCCAAGCAAAGAAAGGTATCAACCGTACATAGAAAATCAGAGAAATATCCCGAGGCGTAACATACCTCGAAGTGACCAAAGGATGGACCGAGGAAAGAATCCTCGAGGACTCGTGAACAAAGCAGGGTTTAACAGGCACACATGGCTGGTAGAGGCACCCAGCTATGTGAGTACAACTTCAACATTGATGTTTCAGACATCATATCGGCTATAAGTAAGATCAGGGACACCAGGTGTCCAAGACCCGTGCTATCAGATCCTTCGCAGAGAAACCCCAACTTGATATGCGAATATCACGGTACCCACGGTCATAGGACTGAGGGTTGTAGACATCTTCGAGAAGAGGTGGCCCGACTGATTAGCAAAGGGCACCGTTGTGAGTTCCTCAGTGACCGAGCTAACCAATTTCGGGAAAGAGAGGCAAACAAGAAAAATGAAACAGAAGAACCACGACACGTCATCCACATGATTATTGGTGGAGTCGACGTCCCTCAGGGACCCATTTTAAGCAAACAAAAGTATTCATCACCAGGGAAAAGTGAACTTGGAGCTACATACCTGAAGGTGCCCTTTCATTCAGCGAAGAGGACATCGAGACCTTGTCTCAACCTCATAATGACGCACTGGTAATTTCTTTTCTTTTGAATAAATTTTGAATTAAACGTGTGCTCGTGGATCTAGGTAGCTCGGCCAACATAATTAGGTCGAGGGTGGTAGAGTAACTCGGGTTGTTTGACCAGATCCTGCCCGCCTCCCGTGTCCTCAACGGATTCAACATGGTGAATGAAACAACCAAAGGGGAAATCATCCTCCTAGTCAGCGTGGCCGGTGTAATTCAAACGCCAAGTTTCATTTCATCGAAGGTGACATGAGATACAATGCATTGCTTGGAAGGCCGTGGATTCACAGTATGAGGGCGGTGTCATCGACCCTTCATCAAATGATGAAGTTCCCTACGAAGGATGGAATAAAAATAGTATACGGGGAACAACACGCAGCAAAAGAAATGTTTGCAGTGCACGATGTGGCACCGACACCTTCTTCATCGGAGGATCCAAGAAACAAGCAAACAACCGCTTAGAAATCGCAAACTACATCCTCGTATGAACGAATAAAGGACCGTGTCGTGTCCTCAGAACGAATAACCGAAGCATATCAAGGCTTGAACGCCATCACAGCTAAGTTAAAATCCTCTTCCTCTTCCTTCACTTTTTACACTAACCTATGTGTATGTTTTCGATTGAAAAAGAATCGGAGCACCCACCAGCTTGGAGGCCTTAGGTTTTAAAGCATGCGTTGCGCTCTTTTTCCCACACGTCAGATTTTATCCCAAATGGGTTTTACCGACGAGGTTTTTAACGAGGAAACACCCATATGCTACCTAAGGAGAACTCACCAAGTATTCAAGGCTTCTCTTCGATCAACCTCAAATAGTGAGGGGCATCCCCCCGGGAGATCAGTGAAACATGCCGAAGAGGGTCTCGACATGAGAACAATATATAGGACCAAACGGTTGAATGAACCGTGTCTACATAGAATAATCGAACCCTCGATGGTGAAAAATGTGTATTTGTACCAAGTAATTGGAGAAGAATCTTTTATCATCAAAACACTTCGCGCATCAAAGAAGTTTGCTATTTTCACAAGAAACGGCTCCAGGAACAAAACTTTACCGACCACTCGGGAACTGTCCTCGACAGTCACCCCATAGAGTCACCAAAAACTCGAAACCATAAGACCTCAGGGCCGGCAACTTCGAGCACGTAAGCCCTCCATGAGGCAATATCATTACGTAAGCCCTGCATGAGGCCATACCACCAATGTAAGCCCTCCATGAGGCAAGATCATCAATGTAAGCCCTCCATGAGGCAATATAACCAACGTAAGCCCTCCATGAGGCAATATCAACAATGTAAGCCTTCTATGAGGCAATATCAACTCCGACTCGGGGACTGTCCTCGATGGTCAGCTCATCAAGCTATCTAACTCGAATCCATAAGACCTCAGGGCCGGCAACTTCTAGCTCATAAGCCCTCTATAATGCACCAATATAAGCCCTCCATGAGGCAATATCGCATCTGTAAGACCTCGACGAGGCATGATCAAACTTGTAATACCTCAACGAGGCAACTTCAAAATTGTAAGACCTAAAAAAAGGCATAACCCCGACTCAGGGACTGTCCTCGACAACCACCCCATCGAGTCATCAAAAACTTGAAGCCATAAAACCTCAAGGCCGGAAACTTCGAACTCATAAGCCCTCTATGAGGCAATATCAATGACATAAGCCTTCTATGAGGTAATATCAACTCTAACTCGGGAACTGTCCTCGACAGTCGACTTATAGCCGTAAGACCTCAGGGCTGGTAACTTCAAACTCATAAGCCCTCCATGAGGCACCAATGTAAGCCCTCCATGAAGCAATATCAAAACTATAAGACCTCAAGAAAGGCATGTACTAACTTGTAAGACCTTAAAAAGGCATAACCCTGATATCAAAGTCAAGGCTATATATCGAACTTGTAAGACCCCTAAAAAGGCATACCCTCGATATAGACACCGAGGTTATCTCACTCGGAGACTAAAGACTACGGCTAAATACGATGACCATCGTCATAAGGCTCCGGTCAAACTAACGCGACTCGGAGATGTCCGACTATCGCCATAAAATCACAAGTCTCCAATTACTTCGAAAAAACTTTAAAAAAGAACCGGTTAAAGGTCGTATCGACCTAAAGCGTAAGATCCCAAGTTTCTAGCTACACTAAAGGTCGTACCGACCTAATGCGTAAGAGCCCAAGTCACCAGTTACACTGAAGGTCGTACCGACCTAACGCGTAAGAGCCCAAGTCTCCAGCTACAAGTCGTCCGACCCAAAGCGCCTCAGGGCCGATTTAAAAACCTAAGGCCCGATGAGCTCGAGTCGAAACCTGACTCGGAGACTGAGCCCTAAATGGTTAACTAAAGCGCCTCAGAGCCAAATGCGTAAGAGCTCAAGTCACCAGCTATAGGTCGTACCGACCCAAATCGCCTGATCACGCTCAACTATGTCTAATAAAAGACTAAGCGGGCGTTGCAAACATAATCCGGGGTATTATGCCCAGAGTCGATCCCACAGGGAATTTACGTATCAAGAAAGCTGTTAGAATAATCAACTGTCACTTGATGTTATTTAAATTACTCACACTAAAGATTAAACTAAAGATTAACTTCGCTAAGGTGTAAACAATTGTAATAAAGATCTAAGATTATGGTTTCCCCCGTCGGTGAATTTACTTCTCGAATACTTTATATAGCTTGATTAGTTGTCTTTATCAATCATGAACACTCTATCTACCATAAATCTCTCTCAAGTAATTATGATAATTTACTAGACGCACTCTCTCAAGTTACGCTATCTAGATTGCATTACAGTTCACTTTCAAGGTATCGTTATCTCTAATCCAACCTCTAAACCCTCGGTTATGACTTTCATCTATCCTCT
>ML363383.1:4108-37818 GCA_005239505.1 Nicotiana paniculata | reverse complement strand
GGTTCTACCAAAACCCTAGATTAAAGAAGTTAGCTAAACAAGTTCATAAGAATAAAATCTAAAATAACTTGCATAATTAAACTACAAAGTAATGAAGAAAATCTGTACAAATCGATGTTTTCCTTCTCTTCAATGGCTTCCTCTCATCTAATCTCTCTCTAAGTTGTATTTTTGGTGTCTATTTATAAGTTTAGGACAAACCCTAAACGTGTAGGAGACTTCTATTTCAACCGGGAAACACTTAAACTCGTCAAAACTCGAAATTGACCAGAACCAGGAGACCAGGCGTTTTGGCTCTAAGGCCTGGATAAGGCCAGGCGAGGCCTGGCGTTTTGGCTCTAAGGCCTGGATAAGGCCAGGCCAGGCCTGGCGTTTTGGCTCTAAGGCCTGGATAAAGCCAGGCCAGGCCTGGCGTTTTGGCTCTAAGGCCTGGATAAGGCCAGGCCAGGCCTGGCGTTTTGGCTCTAAGGCCTGGCTATAGCCCGGTGCACTCATCTTCGCCTCTTGAGCGTATTTTCGACGTTTTTGCATCCATTTAGCTCGGCTTCCATCTCCAATTCACCTACACATGAAATTGACTCCATTATGCTCATAAAAAGTGTGTTTTTATCATTAACACACATAAAATGTAAGACATATAACATGTTAAACTATGAATTCTAGCCTCGCATCAGCGCCTCAGGGCTATTTAAAATTTTAAGGGCCGATGAGCTCGAGTCAAAACCCGACTCGGAGACTGAGCCCTAAACGGTTAACTAAAACGCCTCAGGGCCAAATGCGTAAGAGCCCAAGTCGCCATCTACACCGAAGGTCGTACCGACCTAACGCATCAGAGCCCAAGTCGCCACCTACAGGTCATACCGACCTAGTGCCTCAGGGCCGATTTAAAAACCTAAGGGTCGATGAGCTCGAGTCGACACCCGACTCAAAGACTGAGCCCGAAATGGTTAACTAAAGCGCCTAAGGACCAAATGCGTAAGAGCCCAAGTCACCAACCTAAAAAGCCTCAGGGTCAATTTATAACCCCAAGGGTCATCTCAAAGTCCAATTCATTAGGCTAATTATTGACAAACAAATCAGAGAAACCAAAGAATCTTTCATATATATATATATATATGTGTGTGTGTGTGTGTGTGTGTGTGTGTTACAAATATGAATTTACAATGCTCCCACAAGAGTCTTTACAAAGAACAAGGAAGGAAAAAATAGTATGCTCTAGGGACCAGCTTCCGTGGAAGCCTTCAAATATCAGCATCGGCACCAGAAGAAAGGAAAAACTCGGCGTCGATCTCATCCACCTTGGCCTGCTTTATCTCTTCCGAGAGATCAAATCCCCTAGCGTGAATCTCTTCGAGAGTCTCCCTCCGAGACCTACATCGGGCATACCCATTTCCCCTCCTCTCTCTGTCAAAATCTCCTCTCAGCTTAGCCCGAGCATCAGCAACATCTTTCAAATAAATAGCTACCTTCTTATCGGTCTTCGTTCGAACTTCTTCAGCTTCAGTCCGGGCATCCACGACCTCGGCCTTCATATTCAAAAGATCTGTCTCGAGCTTGGCAATCCTGCTCGTCTGAATCGAGCTACTTTCTTGAGCATTATGAAGTTTTACCTCGAGGGTAGAGGCCTTGGACAAGGCATTCCTTTGGACCACAACATGAAAACCTATTTGCACTTTTAACGCATCGCATTCGGAATTCACTTGCCCGACCTTGCCCCAAAGGCGTTCCAGCATTTTTTTTTTCTCTGCAGTTGAAGCATCGAAACAGTATTTCCCAGAAACGAGAAGGGAAACATGTACTCCTTCAGGATAAGGGTTACCTGAGATTATCTTCATAGTTTCGAATTCGATGCATCTCCGACCGAAGATGTATCAACTCTTTCGTCTTCTTATTACAAAGAAGCCTGAGAGATTTTTCCTTGCCCAAAGCTTCCCGCAGCCTGGTCTCACAACGAAGCAATTCGAACTTGAGCTTGTCAAAAACCTACGGAAAAGAAGCTTTAGTTCAAAGAATGAAGATTCATAGCTGAAAAGCCAACAAAGCCGATCAAAACTCACCTCGGAACAGAGCCGCCTCAAAAGTTGAGCGTGCGTCTACTGGCCTGGACCCATCGTCCCCAGTTAAACCGCTCTTAGTAGGGGCATGACCCTTGAGGCCCCACTTGGTTCGGGCGGCCCCTGGTCCCGAACGTCCCTCGAACTTTGAGGGCAGAAGCAGACGATGGTGGAGGACTCTTGCTCCTTCCCTCTCGAGGAACCTCTCCCTCAAAACTGAGGTCTCAGGCCTAACAAAATCGGAAACCTCGGGAGGCCTCCTGGCTAGATCCGTAGACGAAGAACCATCCTCCCGAGGAGAGTTGATATCCGCAGAATAACCAATGCATATGAAGTCCTCTCCAGCGACGGCATCTCCTTTGTGTCTCTGGACAGGCCCTGCCTCGGTAAGAATGTCCTCATCCATCGAGGACCTTTTTCGCTTATTATCTCCCCTTGGCTCCGAAGCCAATGGTCCTTCCCTCTCCTTGAAGGGGAACAACCTCATCTTCGAGAATCCACCAACACCTACGGTAGCAGATTTAATATGCATTAAAGGAAGCATTCCTCAAAAGGCAACAACTTGGATCTTACCGTGGTGCTTTGCGTCCCATCTTCCCTTCGACAGATCTCGCCACTTGCATTCGTATGATGACAAAGCTGCCAGCCTCCGAGTCTAGTCCGCAAGATCGAGGATCTCTTCCGGCATCCTCGGGACCGTTGAGAAAGATAATGAAACATTCTTATAAATCAACCAAAGTAAAGGACACTAAGGTACGATGTAACTTACGTTTGAAGTTCCATTTCTCGGGGACGGCAGGAACTCTGCAAGAATGATATCGACGGTCCTCACTCGGACAAACTGACTCATCCATCCTCGATTCCGATCCTCGTCATCACTGGAAATAAAGGGCTTGGTGGATCGGCGTCGTAGCACAATCAGGCCCCGATAATACAGAGGCCGATATAATTTGATAAGGTGGCTAAAGGTGAAGTCGAACTCAGCCTTTTCGGTAAAGTACCTCATCATCAACACTATCCTCTAGAAGGATGGATGGATTTGAGCCAAAGTGACTCGATATAAAGAATCCTTCCGCGTGAGCCATAATATTCTCTTATTGGGAAGGTATCTGCACCATCACATGTTCTCCCCATCCGCAGTCTCTTCTCATGTCCTTGAGGTGGTTTTCTTCTATCGATCGGATGAACCTCGATGCATGCTCTCGATGGCCCGGGGCATCGAAGGGTTTCTCTAGTGCAAAGTCTTTCTTCAAAGCAAAGCAGCTCGAGGTTAACTCGACATACACCGGAGGTATACCACCGGCCGGACAATATGCAGAGGTAAGGTTTTCCTCTTCTTGGTGAACGTATTCGGGCACGACAACCATAACTATTCAAACAAAGGTAAAGAGGAAGAAAATCAGAAAGCAAGAATAGAAAATCGAAGAGCAGCATATTATTTCGAGAATGTCACCTGCTTTTGGAGCCTCTCGGCCTCCTCGAGGGAAACGAGGACATCAACATCGGTCTCCTCCTCTACACCTTAAAAATAGTCTCTAAATGCATCATCCTCTCCACGAGAGGTCTCCAAACCAGGAACATTCCTGACTTGGGCATCTTGTATCTCCCCTGGAGAAAATGACGGGCCCAAGTGAAATCCACCGGAAGCATCAACCTCCATCAAGGCTTCTTCCCAACCCCGAAAATCTCCAGTAGCAAGCCCTCCGAGCTCATCAACATGGACTGTGCCACGTCCGATGAGCGTCTCGAGTACTATACCCGTACCCTCCTCGAGGGTCTCCCCAACACAGGGCGGGTCCGTATCGGCCGCCTCCAACTCAGCAGATGACCGCCCAACAACTCTCGAAGCATCAACTCTTCATTTTGCCCATTGTACCAAAGGGCATGTATCATCACTCTCTTCCTCGGCTCGCAGGCTCTCAGCGAACATTGAGGATAAGACTGTTGTATCGGTCTTGGGCTTCCGAGCCTTTGCCCTTTTGGATTTTGGAGACTCCGCCAAGGCCTCCTTCTTCATTTTCTTGTCCTTGGCAGTCTTTGGAGCCTCTTCCTCACCAGGTAGGGGAGGTCTCATCAATACACCTTCACCAAGGCTTGCACACGTGTTATATCAAAAAACACCACCATCAAAAGTACTTACAAAGAATGAAAAAACAATAACAACAAGAGCATACCGTGGTTCTTAGCCTGCCACCATGTTTTAGCCAGCTCGCGCCATATATGTTTGTTGTATGTAAAAGTGGAGTCCAAAAGTTTGACCTACCCCGGAAGGTCCTGTACCGCATCGGGAAACCAAACGGTGGTTACACAATTAGAAGAAAATCAGTCAAGAGAAAAGAGATGGCAAAACATACTCAATTCAGAGGTACTTACGTTTCATATTCCATCCCTCCAGGAACGGTATTCTATCAGCAGGGATGACATCCGAAGTTCTGATTCTAACAAATCGGCTCACCCATCCCCAATCCTTATCCTCGTCGATGCAGGCGAAGAACGCCTTGGCAGATCAACGGTGCAACTTAATTAGGCCCCCTCGAAAGAGACGAGGCTGTATAATCTGATCAAGTGGTCGAGGTTGAAAGTCATTCCCTCGACCATGTTGGTAATGTGTCGAATCATATATACAATCCTCCAAAAAGAAGGATAAATCTGACTGAGTGTCACTCGGTATTGATGGCAAAAATCGAGAATCACTGGGTCAATCGGTGGAGAGGAAGAATCTACGGGGATTAAGGTAACAGGGTATGTATATATGTCGAGAAAGCCAGCCTTATGCGTGACTATGCTTTCGTCAGCTGTAGGGATTTCTACTCGGGCCGCCTCCCCCCAACAACAGTCAAGTTTTACCCTCTCTATATCGGATACTACACTTATACATCGAGACATGGGCTCACATCGGCCCGGTGTAGAAGGGGGTTTTCAATCGTGAAATCGGAGACGGTGTCGAAATGGCTAGGGATGCACTGCTCGATGGTAGGAAGAGTTCTTGACTTTCCCTTAGACGGGCGTGATGAAGAAGCGGCTCCCTTCTTTTGAGGTACCGTTTTGGAAGTTTTTTCCATAGTTATAACTGAGTTTTGAAGAGAGAAGACGAAGAAGCAAACACAGATAGAAGATAAGAGTGGGAAACACTTGGTAAAAGTTTGAAGGTTTGCAGAAGATGTAAAATTATGAAAATGCAAGTGATTGAAGTATTTATAGGGGCCCTTTGGGCATGCGCTGAAGCGGAAAGGTTGAACCAATAACAGTTCATGGGCTTCTCGAGAATTATGTTGACGGCGATCTCTGCGCAGATTTTTATGTCACATCATTTAATGCTCTGAAGAGACTGGCGTCATAATAGGGATGTCGAAGAGGCAAGAAGTCAAGATCGTTTCTTATCACTTCATTCTAAGAAACGCGGGAAGAGCCCGATTTTACGATCATTACGGCGCTCAGAAGGCTTGAAGGTTCGAGCTTTGGCATCGAGGGGGCATATCGAGGGTTCTCGACCCCGGAGCAGTATAGATCGAGGACCATAATGGAAAGTCGGGAAACTCCCAAAAGGCACGTGATTAAAGCTGACCAAGTACACAAAATAGTACTAGCTCGTACAGTGGCATTAAATGGCTGTACCAGCCAACTCTCTTTTGTAATAATTACACATGTACTATGTTGGGATTCCCCCTCATATATAAAGGGGACCCTTGTCACTTTGTAAGACACATGGTATTCAATACAAGAACAAGAACATCCTCTGCTCTCTAACTAAAACATTCTCTACAATTGTTTCATTGATTTATTACCTTTCATTTATTGTGTTCATTAGTTGTTCTTCATTTATTACTCGTTATTAATCACAAATAGGCTATCTTCGAGGCCTTCAATACTGTTATATCATTCTCGACAACCCCTTGTAAAGCTCTAAGCTCGACCTCGAGGCCCATTCCGACCAACCTCGAGACCCCGTCTCTCCGCTGCTCGGTCTGCATAATCTCATTACCCTTCACTCTTATTTCGTTTTCTCACTTCTCACCTAGCATATACTGACTAAACAACTGGTATTACAATCGTATTTTTAGAACCACAAAATCAAATATAATTGTAATTACCATTTTCAATGTAAACACATACTTTCGATTTTTACCCTTTAACTATGAGGGTTTCATAAGAGAGGATCCTTATGATTACAGTTCTCTTGAAAAGGATGTCTCATGTTCATTCCAGCACTAGTATTTGAAGTTTAACTAACTTTCATATGAAAATGACCATATCGTATCATTTGGACAAGAAATAAGATAAAAACTAAAGGACTTTAATTTATTCTTTCCATTTCCAAAAGTACATTTACATGCGCAAACTTCCCTTAAATAAATAAATATACCAATACATGTGGCTAACTTGTACTACTTATTTCTACGGGGCTGATCATTTAGTTCCAATCCTGGCTCGAGGCCTTTCAAAACATCTGAACTTTTAAATTTTAAGTTCAAGATACAACTTTCGCTTCTAATAGTTTATTGACACTTTAGTGCCCTGATATACAATAGTTCCTCCCTCCCTGCCAGTGTTCCAATGCAAAGATGAGAATTCGAATACTAGAGTTCTTGTTGTTATCAACGATCCTTCTCGTAGTACGCTTTACGTTTATGCCTCATTAAAAACTGGACGAAGAGAAAAAGAATGCAGCACATACTTTCAATATCATCAAGTATCTTTAATAATAATACCTTTTGAGGTGAGTCACGTTCCAATTGCTTGGTAATTTTACTCCATCTTGATTTTCCAACTGATATGAACCTTTACCGGTTATAGCTGAAATCCGGTAAGGTCCTTCTCATGTTGGTCCTAGATTTCCAGCATTGACTTCTCGGATACTTTGAATTACCTTACTGGTTCTGAAAGCTATTTTTGGAATATCCTGCTCCCTGATCTTCAATTAGTTATACCCCGATATTAGATAAATCTTGGAGAAGTACTTAGCACCTTGAAACTTATCAAATAAGTCATCTATCCTTGGCAACGAGTACTTTTTCTTTATTGTGACCATTTTGAGCTACCGATAGTCAATAAACATCCTCAATAACCCATCTTTCTTCCTTACGAAGAGAACTGATGCGCTCCAAGGTGACAGACTTGGTCGTATGAAACCCTTTTCTATAAAATCCTTCAACTGCTCTTTCAGTTCCTTCAATTTTGTCGGTGCAATTCTATAGGGTGGAAATTATATAGGTTGTGTTCCTGGAAACACATAAATCCCAAAATCAATCTCCCTGTATGGTGGGATCCCCGAAAACTCATCAAGAATGACATATGAAAATTCATTCACAATTGGCACGGACTCAAGTGCCGGTGCCTCAACATCAATGTTCGTGACTCGAACCAAATGGTAGATTCATCCCTTATTGATCATTTTTTGCAGCCTTAAGTTAAGAAATAAACCTACCCTTTGGCACGACATTATCCCCTTTCCATTCAGCGGTTGGCTCGTTAGAAAACTCAAACTCAAACCACTTGTATCCATTACAGATGCAGCGCCCCAGCAAAAGGGACGTTAGTACACATGGAATAGTACTAGTATGTAAGGCTAAATAATCTATAATGGAATATAATGCCAACATAAGGAGATAAGCATGGAAACAGTGAGTGTATGAATCATACTTAAATGCCAACTTAAAACAAATTAACACTTCAAGTAAACATTTTCATTTTTTTGGGAGATCCTTAGTACCAACAAACCACCATTCCCATGGCATGGAGTCCGATCACTGCCCGACCGGCTAAGCCATATCACCCCCAAAGTATAAGGATTGACATAGAAACACAACACCAGCATGTGCGCGGCATGACGTCCAATCTCTGCCCGATCAGCTAATTCGTCTCACCACAGTGTCGTGTGGGTCGTCATGGTCCTTGTTAGCTATCAAATCATCCAAATAAAGGGGATAATCTCACTGTAATATAACTAGAATATGTCTCTAAATCAATCCCTACACTAGCACATGTAGTTTCAGGCTTGGGCATTTATAGCCAGCGTTCATCAGTGACCTAATGATGCTCCCAAAAAAAATTATCATATAAGAGAATCATGTTAGTTTCATAGACTTTCATACTTTCTTTCATTTTATTGGCATTCTTGGCCACAATTGTAAATCAACATTCTTGGCACGATGGCCGCATTTGTAACGATCCGACCGGTCATTTTGTGCTTTAGCACGTCGTTCAGCGATTTGAAGTCGTGATCAACTTTGTTTCAGGTATTATGAACCGTGGGCGTGGTCGGAACTGAATTCCAGGAAGTTTAGAATTGATTTGGAAATAAAATTCTCATTTCGGAAGCCTTAAGTTGGAGAAATCAACTAAGATTGGAATTTTGAGTAAACGATCTCCGAATCAGCATTTGAAGGTTCCAGCAGGTTCGTATGAGGATTTCAGACTTGGGTGTATGTTCGGATCTGGTTTTGGCTAACCCGGGAGCGTTTCGACGTGTATTATGGGAGTTAGCATTTTAAAAAGGATTTCATGAATTTGGGTTTGAAGTGCATATCAGTGAGGTTGATGTCTGTTTGGGATTCCGAGTCTGAGAATATCTCCGTATGGTGATTCTGGGATTGGGAGCGCGATCGGAAGTGAATTTGGATGTCCGTAGGTCATTTTGGAGTCATTTGGCCAAAGATAGAAATTTGAAGGTTTTTGGGAAATCCGACAAGAAGTGGAAGTTTTGATATGAAGGTCGAAATGCAATTCCGGGAGTTGGAGCAGGTCCGTAATGTTAAATATGACTTGTGTGCAAAATTTGAGGTCAATCGGACGTGATTTGATAGGTTTCGGCATCGGATGTAGAAGTTTGAAATTCTAAGTTCTTAAAGAATTGGATTTGAGTGCGATTCGTGGTTTCGGCATTGTTTGATGTGATTTGAGGGCTCGAGCAAGTCCGTGTCATGCTTTGGGACAGGTTGGTATAATTGGACAGGGTCTCGGGGGCCTCGGTGGATTCCGGGTGGTTAACGAATCAGAGTTGAAGTTGGAAGAAGGGCTGAACTGTTGTCATCTGGTGCAACCGCACCTGCGAAGCTTTGACCGCAGGTGTGGCTTGGGAGTCGCAGATGCGAGTATGGGCTTGATTTGGCTGGGAACCCCAGGTGCGATGGATATTCCGCACCTGCGAAGCCGCAGGTGCGGGAAGTAGGGGCGCATGTGCGATTTGGCTGGAATTGAGGGAAACCGCAGGTGCGGTGCATTTGGTCGCACCTGCGAGATCGCAGTTGCGGAGGAAGGACCGCAGGTGCGAAAAATGCCTGGGCATAATGTTTTAAAAATTGGGTTTGAGCCATTTCTCTCTCATTTTTCATTTGGTTGAGACGATTTTTGGAGAGCTTTCAAGAGGGATTTCACCAAGCTTCAAGAGGTAAGTTGTTTCTAAGGTTAAACACAAGATTATTACATAGATTTGGTAGTGGAAATTGAGGAAAATTTGGAAAAATATTGAAGAAACCTAGAATTTTGGAAATTTGGATTTTAGCCAAAAATTGAGCATAGATATTTGAGTAAATTATATATTTGAGTTAGTAAGGCTATGGTAGAACGTACCTTCGAGAAATTTCGGATTCCGGGCACGTGGGCCCGAGGGCATTTTGGTCATTTCACTGAGCAGGGTTGGGAAAGTATATAATCTGAACTTGTTGTGAGTATTAAGATGAATTTTCATTTCTTCTACATTTATATGGTAGTTTCGGAGCGTTATGCATCTGTTGGAGTCATCGGAAGTGCTTGGAAGCCGGCGTTGGAATTTTGGAGCGAGGTAAGTCTCCTTTCTAACTTAGTGAGGGTGAATCGTCCCCGTAGGTGAATTAATTCAATACATGTTATTATCTTCGGGGGCTACGTATGCACGAGGTGACGGGAGTCTGTGCGTAGCTACTATTTATGCCATGTCCGGGTAGCATAGGACCCACTAGCATGCCTTATGTGTGTACCTGCAACCCTGCCTGTAATATTAACTGCTAATATGACCGAAAACGTAATTGAATGTCTAAAAGAAAGATAGAGTTCATATTGTTAACCCTCTAGAAAGAGAATTGGTTCCGCTGTGGATATATGTGTACCTGTACTGGGTTTTATCGTGGAATATCATTAAACTTGACAAATGAGTTTCAACCAAATGATTTCAAATCCTATGTTTCATGCTTCTCTTAATAAGGATCCTACTATTTCCCTGAGAAAACTTTTTTCTTACTAAAAAGTGGATTTAAATGTGTGGAAATGTGTTAGCACTCGAGTCGCAAGTATGATTCGCGATTGAGGGAAGCTTTATGTTAATTATGTATAAGAGTCAGCACTCGAGTCGCAGGTATGATTCACGATCGAGGGAAGCTTTATGTTAATTATGTATAAGAGTCAACACTCGAGTCGCAGGTATGATTCGTGATCGAGGGAAGCTTTATGTTAATTATGTATAAGAGTCAGCACTCGAGTCGCAGGTATGATTTGCGATCGAGGGAAGCTTTATGTTAATTATGTATAAGATTCAGCACTCAAGTCGCAGGTATGATTCGCGATCGAGGGAAGCTTTATGTTAATTATATATAAGAGTCAGCACTCGAGTCGCAGGTATGATTCGCGATCGAGGGAAGCTTTATGTTAATTATATATAAGAGTCAGCACTCGAGTCGCAGGTATGATTCGCGATCGAGGGGAGCTTTATGATTAATTTGAAAAATACGTTTATTGTTGGTTCGGGCCGAACGACCCTCGGCATATATACATACATACATATATATACATACATACATACATGTATATACATACATACATATATATACATACATACATATATATATATACATACCTATACATATATATACATACCTATACATACATATATATATATATATACATATATATATATATATATATACATACATATATATATATATATATACATACATATATATATATATATACATACATATATATATATATATACATACATATATATGTATATATATATGTATATATATATATATATATGACACACCCCTTGTGACTTAAACTGTTAAATTGATTTGAGGATGCAGATGTTTAATAACTTCGTGGATAAGGACTTGACAGATATTTGGGGAAAATGAAGGGAAAACTACTTATTCACTCACCTTGTTGAAATTTCTTGGAATGTTGTGCCTCATATATATTTTGTTGCTTAACTGCCTTACATGCCCAATGTATTTCATCATATGCTGTCATATATTATATTGTCGGACCCTAGTAAGTGTCTAATTTGACCTCTCTTCACTACCTCTCCGAGGTTAGGCGGGCGACTTACTGAGTACATATTTTTTTTGTACTCATGCTACACTTGCTGTGCATTTTATTGCACAGGTACTTACATAGAAAATGTGGAGGATTCGGAGACTCAGGCAAGCTGCATCTTCCGGAGGCGATCCGCAGCTGACAGAGTCACCTTCATACTGTATCTATTTCATTTTAAATTTCCTTGTCCAGTTGTATTTCGGGCAGTCTTTGTAATATTTGTAAAATTCTTAGAAGTTGCTCATGTACTTGTGACACCGGGTTCTGGGATATGTAATGTGATAATTGTTTAAGTGAAACCTTTTAGATCACTGTTTTTAAATAACAGAATTCTATCGTTGTCGTATTTTAATTTATGGAAATTTATTAATTTGATTATGAAATGCAAGAAGAGGTAACAGTTTCGAAAAATGTTAAAACATGAATGTGTTCATCTAATTAAGGAGTTTTCTAGCCTGACAGTGGTATACGGCGCCATCACGACCTACGGATTTTGGGTCGTGACAACATGGTATCAGAGCCCTAGGTTCTCGTAGGTTTCACGAGTCATGAGCAAGTCTAGTAAGTCTTGTGGATCTGTACAGAGACGTCTGTACTTATCTTCGATAGGCTACGGGGCTGTTAGGAGTACTTCCCTTCTTGATTCTTCATCGTGCGAGTTGATTCCTTTGAGGTTTATGCCTATGTTCATTCCTACTCAATCTTACGCGTCGCAAAGCGCTTTCTATGGATCAGGAATTTGAGGAATGGGAATGGTTCTACGAATGTAATTCGAGATGCTTCCATGTGTAAATGGTCGTGGCTGTTGTTATAGCCCTACAAGAGGGTAATGTGTTATTTTAGCTTAGTAGTTGTGTTCTGGGAGCCTTAAGGCCGTGCTCGAGTGGTGATGATGGTTTCAATTGATTGTCGCGCGATGTTGATATGATGATAGAATGCTTGCCCGTACGTTGGGGGTGATAAATGTTTGAAGGGAGGTCTTCTCAGAGTTTGATTTCGAGATTTTCGGTGTTTTAGTTCCGACAGAGGAAAGGCATTTGGATTCTGAATGGTCTGGTTGGAGTTGATAAAGTAGTAAGACTGGGTGTCTTCAAGTGAGGTGGGATATGCACCTGTGACGTGTGGTCGTCGTCATTGATCGAATGGAATGTGTTAGGTGTGTCGGTGCTATAGTTTCTTCGGTTGCGTGGGGTCAGAGTATTGAGAGGAAGTATTGAGGAATGCGGTTGGCAAAGAATGATCCTGGAATGAAGCAGGGCGTAGGATGTGGTATTTAGGTCGCAGAGAGCGTGCATTTAAGCGTCGTTGGGAGGTGTCCATGGGTGAATTCTACAAGTGGGTTGTCTTCTGGGGATAGGTTAGCAATGGCGGGGTCGGCAGGTTCTGTGAGGGGTCCTAGTGGCTAGTCGGTAGGAGATATAAGGTGTGAATGATTCTAGAGAATTCGAGTATTTAGGGAGTCCTAGCAAGAGAATTTGGAAGATTTGGACGGACAGGTTCTAGAGTGGTGCAAGGAGTAGCTTCGGGTTAAGTGGGGGAGTCCCAGCATCTGCAGTTGGGTTGTAGGATTATCTTCGCATGAGGTTGAGGATGGTCGGTGTGTTGGCAAGTTATTTCAGCTAAGGAAAAAGGAGTAAAATGGTAATTGTGCGTGGGATTTGATGAATATGTACAAAAGTTGGCCCTGTCAGATCAGAGTTAGGCTTTGGAAGATTCAGAATTTATGCTTAAGGCATGGGCGAGTTTTAAGGATATTGACTCAGTCACGTGTTACATTGAAAAAGGTGTTCGTGTGCTAGGAGAGCCTTGGGGATTGATTGTATTCGGGGCCAGTCAGAGTGGGTGACTCTCAATAGCGGTCCTAGTGAGTTCAAAAGTTAAGAATGCGGCAATTAAGGATTTCAGCAGCTGTATGATCGAGAATCGAGCTTTTGTAAAATAATCTCTGAGAAAAATCAGGATGGTTGAAATGTTCTATGATATGTTTCAGCATGCAAGATAATATTGGAAGAGTGAGAGAAATAGACTCCGGATAAAGGAAAGATTATCAGAAGGTTATGAGATGGGTTGCGGGATTTGGGCAGCATGTTCTCGTGAATCAAGGTCCCTCGGGATGAGTGAGCGTTGAGTTTGCTATGGGTCGAAGGAAGTTATTATTGTTCCTGAGGCAATTAATGATGATTAAAAAACGGGTGTTGTTCCGTCTTCGTCGAATTCATGTGTTATTGTGATTGTACCATGTGAGTTGTGAAACGGCTTTGATAATTTCTTATGTGTTGAGGTCCGGCGTAGCGGGGATGTTATGTGAGTAGGATAGCTCTTGAGATCCAGAGTATATATATATATATATATATCACACCTTAGTTGTGCTTGAGTTTTGTAGCCTATGGCTTTATCAGTCTCCCCAGGATGGTGTTATGCACTTAGCGTGCTTGTGATCGATATTCAGTAATTCGTAATAGTAAGCAAATCAGCCCAGTATATATATCTTCTTATGTAAATTTTATGTGTGGATCGGGTGGCACGCCACCACGGGTATGTTATTTTGATCGGGTTGCACGCCGCAACAATGTGATGAGGTCAAGGGTTAATATGCATTTATTTTCTTGTGTTTATTTCCTATTTTTTGGTAAAAATTCATATTAGTTGCGTGAGCTGAATAGTTCCATCCTGAGTCGTTTCTTATTATCATGTTCGAGTTATGGTCTATTGGCGCGATGTGGTATCATGTGTGGTTGTTAGCCATGTTTGGGGTGATTTGTTGTCTAAGCAGTTCATACTGGGTGAGACGAGATTATCGGACCAGGGATCAGTATGATAAGGTTATGTGAAGTGTATATTAAAGAACAAATACCATTATTCAGGTTCATACCAAAGTGATGATTCTAGTCAAGATGAGATATTCAAGGATTTGTTAACTCTGCAGTTGAGTATGAATTTCTGCACATTTCCTCCGTTGTGGTAGTATCGTCAGCATTATAGCAGGGTGTATGTGTATTTATTATGAGGTGCATTGGGTGCATCAGATGCATGGACCTTGGCTATTAAGGTTCAGGGAGCGTCATTGTGGTCAGATGATGAGTTGTGTGGTGCATTGTGCCGATTTAGCAAGGGTATGCAGTTATGATCTGGTATGTCGTGTGGTAGTTGATACGGTGGTTATATATTGGAACTAGGCCTGGCAGAGAAATTTCAAGTGTTGGAACTGGGTTCGGACCTTATTGTATGGATAAAAGAGGATATCTTCAGATTTGATCAAGCTATTGTACTCTACTGGGTTGTGGTAGCACGGGAAGGTGCTCGAGAGGTTAAACAGCGATTTTAGGTAACTCCAGAGCAGTTCTTAGCACGTTCGAGGACGAACGTCAGTTTAAGTGGAAGAGAATGTAACGACCCGACCGGTCGTTTTGTGCTCTAGCGCGTCGTTCAGCGGTTTGAAGTCGTGCGCAGCTTCGTTTCAGGTATTATGACCCGTGGCGTGGTCATAATTTAATTCCAGGAAGCTTAGAATTGATTTGGAAATAAAATTCTCATTTCGGAAGCCTTAAGTTGGAGAAATCAACTAAGATTGGAATTTGAGTAAACGATCTCCAAATTAGGATTTGAAGGTTCCAGCAGGTTCGTATGAAGATTTCAGACTTGGCTGTATGTTCATATCGAGTTTTGGCTAACGCGGGAGCGTTTCGGCATATATTATGGAAGTTAGCATTTTAAAAAGGATTTCATGAATTTGGCGTTGACGTGCATATCAGTGAGGTTGATGTCCGTTTGGGATTCTGAGTCTGGGAATAGCTCCGTATGGTGATTCTGGGATTGGGAGCGCGATCGGAAGTGAATTTGGATATCCGTAGGTCATTTTGGAGTCATTTGGCTAAAGATAGAAATTTGAAGGTTTTTGGGAAATCCGGCCGGAAGCGGAAGTTTTGATATTGAGGTCGGAATGCGATTCCAGAAGTTGGAGCAGGTTCGTAATGTTAAATATTTGCAAAATTTGAGGTCAATCGGACGTGATTTGATAGGTTTCGGCATCGGATGTAGAAGTTTGAAATTCTAAGTTCTTAAATAATTGGATTTGAGTGCGATTCGTGGTTTCGGCGTTGTTTGATATGATTGGAGGGCTCGAGCAAGTCCGTGTCATGCTTTGGGACAGGTTGGTATAATTGGACGGGATCCCGGGGGCCTCGGGTGGATTCCGGGTGGTTAACGGATCAGAGTTGAAGTTGGAAGAAGGGATGAACTACTGTCATCTGGTGCAACCGCACCTACGAGGCTTTGACCGCAGGTGCGGCTTGGGAGTCACATGTGTGAGTATGGGCTTGATTTGGCTGGGAACCGTAGGTGCGATGGTTATTCCGCATATGCAAAGCCGCAGGTGTGGGCAGTGAGGGAGCAGGTGCGATTTGGCTGGAATTGAGGGAAACCGCAGGTGTGGTGGATTTGGTCGCACCTGCGAGATCGCAGGTGCGCAGGAAGGACCGCAGGTGCGAAAAATGCCTGGGCAGAATGTTTTAAAAATCGGGTTTGAGCCATTTCTCTCTCATTTTTCATTTGGTTGAGACGATTTTTGGAGAGCTTTCAATGGGGATTTCACCAAACATCTAGAGGTAAGTTGTTTCTAAGGTTAAATACAAGATTATTACATAGATTTGGTAGTGGAAATTGAGGAAAATTTGGGAAAATATTGAAGAAACCTAGAATTTTGGAAATATGGATTTTAGCCACAAATTGAGCATGAATATTTGAGTAAATTATATATTTGAGTTAGTAAGGCTATGGGTAGAATGTACCTTCGAGAAATTTCGGATTCCGGGCAAGTGGGCCCGAGGGCATTTTGGTCATTTAACTGAGCGGGGTTGGGAAAGTATATAATCTTAACTTGTTGTGAGTATTAGGATGAATTTTCATTGCTTCGCCATTATGTGGTAGTTTCGGAGCGTTATGCGTCCGTTGGAGTCATCGGAAGGGCTTGGAAGCCGGTGTTGGAATTTCGGAGCGAGGTAAGTCTCCTTTCTAACTTTGTGAGGGGGAATCGTCCCCCTAGGTGAATTAATTCAATACATGTTATTATCTTCGGGGGATATGTACACACGAGGTGACGGGAGTCCGTGCGTAGCTACTATTATGCCATGTCCGGGTAGCTTAGGAACCCACTAGCATGCCTTATGTGTGTACCTGCAACCCTGCTTGAAATATTAACTGCTAATATGACCGGAAACGTAATTGAATGTCTAAAAGAAAGTTAGAGTTCATATTGTTAACCCTCTAGAAAGAGAATTGGTTCCGTTGTGGATATATGTGTACCTGAACTAGGTTTTATCGTGGAATATCATTAAACTTGACAAATGAGTTTCAAAACAAATGATTTCAAAACCTATGTTTCATGCTTCTCTTAATAAGGATCCTACTATTTCCCTGAGAAAACTATTTTCTTAATAAAAAATGAATTTAAATGTGTGGAAATGTGTCAGCACTCGAGTCGCAAGTATGATTCGCGATCGAGGGAAGCTTTATGTTAATTATGTATAAGAGTCAGCACTCGAGTCGCAGGTATGATTCGCGATCGAGGGAAGCTTTATGTTAATTATGTATAAGAGTCAGCACTCGAGTCGCAGGTATGATTCGCGATCGAAGGAAGCTTTATGTTAATTATGTATAAGAGTCAGCACTCGAGTCGCAAGTATAATTCGCAATCGAGGGAAGCTTTATGTTAATTATGTATAAGAGTCAGCACTCGAGTCGCATGTATGATTCGCGATCGAGGGAAGCTTTATGTTAATTATGTATAAGAGTCAGCACTCGAGTCGCAGGAATGATTCGCGATCAAGGGAAGCTTTATGTTAATTATGTAAGAGTCAGCACTCGTGTCGCAGGTATGATTCGCGATCAAGGGATGCTTTATGTTAATTATATATAAGAGTCAGCACTCGATTTGCAGGTATGATTCGCGATTGAGGGGAGCTTTATGATTAATTTGAAAGAATGCGTTTATTGTTGGTTTGGGCCGAACGACCCTCGGCATATATACATATGACATACCCTTTTTGACTTAAATTGTTAAATTGATCTAAGGATGCAGATTATTAAATAACTTCGTGGATAAGGACTTGACAGATATTTGGGGGAAAATGAAGGGAAAACTACTTATTCACTCACCTTGTTGAAATTTCTTGGAATGCTGTGCCTCATATATATTTTGTTGCTTAACTGCCTTACATGCCCACTGTACTTCATCATATACTGTCATATATTATATTGGCGGACCCTAGTAAGTGTCTAATTTGACCTCTCTTCACTACCTCTCTGAGGTTAGGTGGGCGACTTATTGAGTACACGTTGCTTTTGTACTCATGCTACACTTGCTGTGCATTTTATTGCACAGGTACTTACTAGAAAATGTGGAGGATTCAGAGACTCAGGCGAGCTGCATCTTTCGGAGGCGATCTGCAGCTGACAGACACCTTCATACTGTATCTATTTCATTTTAAATTTCTTTGTCCAATTGTATTTCAGGCAGGCTTTGTAATATTTGTAAAATTCTTAGAAGTTGCTCATGTAATTGTGACACCGGGTTCTGGGATATGTAATGGGATAATTGATTAAGTGAAACCTTTTAGATCACTGTTTTTAAATAACAGAATTCTATCGTTGCCGTATTTTAATTTACGGAAATTTATTATTTTGATTATGAAATTCAAGAAGAGGTAACGGTTTCGAAAAATGTTAAAACATGAATGTGTTCATCTAATTAAGGATTTGGGTTGCCTGACAGTGGTGTCCGGCGCTATCACGACCTACGAATTTTGGGTCGTGACAGCGTTTCTCAATTCATACTTTCGTTCTTTCATTACCATTCAAGGATCATCTTAAAACATTTAAAGAAATTTGAAGTAATCCTCACCCCAAAACAAATCCCCTCACCTCATCAATAACTCACCAATACTAATTCAACAACCTCCCCACCATCTTCATTGGCACTTGCATGCACAATGACCAACTTCTATTCTAAAGAATCATACTTCCTATTACCTATATTCAGCCCAATTTCAAAATATAGAGCTAGGGATAGAACCGTACCTCTTTAGTAGAAGAATTTGTGAGTTCTCCCTTTGAATTCCAAAGCTTGATCAAAGAGTTGAGTGTTGAAGTGATGCAGTTTCACCTTCTCTCTCTAACTAGCTCTTATCTCTCTCTAAAATGCCTGATTTTTGCCTTCAAAATGACCCTACTGACTTTTAAATCAAAATAGGGTCTTGTTATATGCCATGATACATTCCGAAATATTGTAAAGGTAAATAGACTCTTTTCTCCCCCTTTTGGGTATCTCTGTCTCAGTGTTTTCTTACTTTGATTTCCCACATGCTATTAATGTTTCATATGTATAACACTATTGAATTAGGTATTGTCTGATATGATTAACTGATACTTGAGAGGAATGACTGAGTTTGGCCATAAAGCCAATGTGGTATTGATTTTCAGGTGACGCAAGCCCATATTAGGCTAATTAGTATTGTTTAGGGGTGATGTGTGCACCAGGACCCACTATTAGGCTATATGATATTGATTAGTGCTTGGGCTAGGATCTGCCCCTTTGGAGTCAGATACTACAGTGTGCGCAAAGAGAGTGATATTTTGGTAAGGGGCATTATGCCAGGAAACCATATAGTGCTGAGAGTAGTTGTGTTTGATGGTAAGGGGAATTGTGCCAGGCACCGCGAGCATGCTGAATGTTGTTACTCCTGATGGTTTCACCGTGATGTTATTGATATGACATGTAGGCATAGAGATGTACATTCCTCATACTAACTGGTAAATGAAATGTCCTATATGTGTTGGGCTTTGATTGTGCGCTTGGGAAGCATGTCTAAATTTCCCGTACTTGTGAAACGAGTTGAACTTTATATCTTTGAGTTATTTACTTTTACTGTTTTCATTATATCCTGAATTTTTACTGATTATTGATGTTGGATACTGACTTTTCTTTCGAGCTCGTCATTTCTTTTGGCCCAAGGTATGGTTTATTACTTATTGAGTACATGGGGCCAGTTGTACTTATAATACACTCTCCACTTCGTGTGCAGATTCAGGTATTTTTGGATACGGTGATTTCTATAGTTATGTTGGTACCAACTTTTGGGAGACTACGAGGTAGCTGCTATGTTGTCCACATACCTTGAAGTTTACTTTCATTTATTTATGTTATTATTGTTCTATTGTTCAAATAGTTGTATTAAGGATTTGGCCTTGTATTTTGATATCCAGTAGTGCTCATGTACTCGTTGACACCAAATTATTGGGATGGTTGTAGCATTACTATCGTTGTTATTCTCTGTTCTTCCATGTTAATTACACTTATGAGATTCTTAATATCTGTTTATTAAGTTTATTTTTATTGCAAATCTGTTGGCTTGTCTAGCAAGTAGTGTTACACGCCATCATGGCTTCGATGGAAGTTTGGGTCATGAATAAAATAATGGCTTGCCGGAAGCCAGGCTTTATTATTTCACATATTTGCATTATATCCTAAGATATCTGCATCACAATATATGGGTATGTATGTATCTTCCTTTTGCCTATCAAATACTACAACGTAGAATTGTCTCTAAGCAGCAAACCGGGTCATATCGCTAATGAGGGACATCAAACTCATAAGCAAGCCAAGGATTTGGTCTCCAGATCAGCCCGACTAGTAAAATTCCAAACTATTAAAATCACTAATCAAACTGTGACTCAAAAGCCGTCTTGTCATGCCCCAAATATGGGGAGGCATGGATGGCACTCGGTACCATACTCGGACTGAGTGTACCACTCAGTAACTGTGAAATCTAGAGGGGTAACCCTCAACTTAGGTTAATGAATACATGAAAACTAACAATACCAATCAAGGCCGATGAGGCCATATTCTGAATCACCTGAAAATAACGTCTCTCTCTTTTGAGGGGTAAACATACCCAGGAGCTCATATATATAACTGTGCAGGACAATGAGGTTGCCATGTATGTCTCAAACCAGCAATACCAAACTGTACGTATACACGGGGCTAGCAAAGCCACAATACTGATATACAAAATATACAGGACTCGTCTACAAGCCTCTAGAGATACCTGAACTGTATCATGGTCGAGTCAAGGCCTCGACCTACCCATCAACATCTATATATAAAATAGACTCCAAGGTCCAGACCTGGTAACTCCGGGAAAGTGGGCCTTATCAATCAGGCTGATGTTTGGCTCTGCCTACTGGGAAGGTCTATCTGGCTGTCTATCAAGACCCGTAGGCATGAAATGCAGTGTCCCCACCAGAAGGGGCGTTAGTATGAAATATTATACCTAGTATGTAAGGCAATAGAATAACTGTAATCTAAGACTAAATTGACAATATAATAACAAAAAGTAACTAGGAGTCAAAGATGATATGAAGATATGCTTATCTGCTGATTCGACTATACTCTCTCAATATAGGAAGTGAAATAACTATTCGTCCCTATAAGGCTCGGTACGTATAACCACTCTGCCTTATTAGGCTCACTCATAGGCGCTCAACCATACTAGGCTCGATATCTTGGCCTTTCTGGCTCACCCATAGTCTCTCGTCCACAATAAGCTTGTTATCTAACTTACCATCAGATGAGAGGTTGACCAATAGGGTCCTGCCCATCGATTATAGCTCGATGGTGGTGAAAATAGTATAATACTGCCTAATAGGGGCCTGCCGAACGATTATAGCTCGATGGTGGTGAGTATACTGTAATAGTGTGTGTGTGTGTGTGTGTGTGTGTGTGTGTGTGTATATAGACCCTCTGCTTTCTTGACTGGAAGAAGACAATACTTAACTGAATATAAAGTTCCGATAAGGGAGAATACGATAACTTATGAAACTAGGATAATGTACATAAATTCAGGAATACGAACTTCTCCATTATGTCTCGCTATCAAATAGATGCAGTTACGGGATCATTCCAACATGAAGGAAAGTTTTAGCCCTTACATACCTATAGCAATCTGCCCTATAACCATGTTGAACTGTAACAACCCGACCGGTCATTTTGAGCATTTGAATGAAATACTGTGGTTTAAGGTCTTGAGTAGCTTCATGTGGTATATTAAGACTTATGACTAGCGTGTATCGTTGGTTTTCGTTTTTGAGTGAATCAAAGCTTAATCAGAATAATGATTCTTAGTTTAGAAGCTTTAAGTTCATGCGTTTTGATGTCAAATTCGTGGTTCTAGATGTTATTGTGATGGTCTGATGGCGCGAGCAATTTCTTATTATTTTTTTCAACTTGTGTCAATGTTTTGTGTGGATCCCCAAGGGATCAGATGAGTTTTGGACGCGTGGTTGTAGAAGGTTCAACTATAACTGGTGCTCTGTTCTCACATTTGCGAGGATTTATCGCATTTGCGATGTTGGGCTGCAAGGGATGGACCTCACTTTTGCGAGGAAATTATCGCTTTAGTGAATCTTGGAAGTGTGCTTTCGCGAGCAAGCTGTCGCTTTTGCGATGGCCGACAATCTTAGCATTTGCAAAGAATTATGTCGCAAATGCGACTTCAGTGCTTCTCAGGATTCACTTTTTCAGTCATTTGTTTGCTTTTGCGGGGTTCGCGCTTGTGCACCCCAGGTCGCAAATGCGACATCTACAACTTATTTATAGCATAGTATTTCGGGGCTTAGCTTCATTTTACCATATTTTGAACCCTAGACTCGGTGGGAGGCAAATTTGTGGAGAGATTTTCATACCAAACTATTTCGTAAGTGATTTTGAACAATTTCCAACTATATTTCATGATTATATCTTAGATTTGACAACATATTTATGAGAATCAATGAGGAAAATTAAGGGTTTTCTTCAAAGTCTAGAGAAATGAAAATTTGGTTTTTGAGAGTCGATATAGACTCGGATTTGAAAACAAAACACATATATGGACTCGTAGGGTTATGGGTCGTCGAAATCTACCCTTGGACTCGGATTTTGACTTGGTGAACTCGGTGTTGACTTTTGTTGACTTTTTGGAAAATGTGTAAAGATCATACCTTTACCTATTACAATTAATTTCTCTTCACGATTTGATGTTATTAAGTCGTTATGGATAGATTTGAGCTGTACGGAGGAAAATTTCTAAGAGAAAGCAATTTTTGAGTGTTGATTTGGCCTAATTAAGGTAAGTATCTTTCCTGACTTTGTGTGAGGGAATAACCTCTTAGGATTTGGGTTGATTATGCAATTTTTGTTATATGGAAGACATGTACGCAAGGTAACGAGTGTGTACACGGGCAATATGTGGTATCTCACCGATTAGGTTATTTAGACTCTTTCCATGTTGTTATATATTTTATTGTTAATATACTCTTACATGTTTGATTTGATGTTGTTAGAACTTGTTCTACCTCTTACTTGTTATGCTTGCTCTCATATGCTTTAGTAGAAGTTGTTATTTCGTGGAAAATCTTCTTGTTGAATTATTGATGCTGAAGTTGTAAAAGCCGTAATCATATTGAGGTGAAGTTGTTAATTGTTCAGATATCTTTCCTTGTTGAGCAATTCTCATTCATGTTGTTATTGTTGAAATTCTTGTATACATTGTGATTAATCCATGGGCTATTTGTTGTTGAAATATTAGTATTGTTGACTTTTTGGCAAGTTTTAGAATATTAGGCACGTGTGGTGCGAATTGTGATTGTGTTGTGATATTGATATGCATGTGGTGATATAAGGCTAGGGGTTGATACACATGCCGTGAGATAAGGTGGGATTGATACGCATGTTATCAGTAGTGAAATACTTGAAGCCAAGCGGTGAGATAAGATGACTAAAACGCGTGTAGCTATTTCGGAAAAAATGATTTTTCAAAATTAAATGCAAGGCTCATGCAATGATATAAGGAAAAATTGTGATTTTGATTCATGAAATGTGATTCCAAGGCAGTACCTTGGTTGTGATTCTTATTGTACATTCTATGTTGGGACAACTTGTTGATTTGAAGGGTTATTGTTTTTCCTTCGATCATTCATCGGCATTTTGATTGTGTTTGTTATTCATCGTTAACTTGGTTTTGCAACGATTGTGACTTCTTGTGTGAGTCATGCATTCTACTTGATTTGTTGTATTGTTTTTACATGCCAGTCTGTGCCTCCGTTATAACTTGGTGAATTGATTGTCAATGTGAATTTAATTGTGTGGAGTCACTATATCATATTCTGTTGAGTTTTTGGTAACCTAACGATTTCAATAAAAGAATTAATAACATGCTTTATTCTATGTGCCTCTTAATATAGAACTCTTTATCGCACTCGATTAAATTTTTATCACACTTTCACTATAATTGTATTCTCAAATTATACTCATCACCCTGGTTGACGTTTACCTTACTTAACAATAAATATAATATTTTTCTTTATCAAATTCTATATTTAATTCATTAATTTAATAAATGTTATGTTTTGTTTAAGTATAATAGTTTACTCAATTTTATTGATTTCTAAACTTAACCCATCTGGAACTCTATTTTGTATAAATTGTATCTTTCTTTACTTTATTTGATTGCTAAAGTAAACTCATTATTTCATTCGAAGCCTATTATATTCAAGATTTTATTATGCTTAATGGTATTTAAATACATCTCTCGATCATTTTAATTGATATTTGTCGCAGTTGAAATGTACATGGTAGCACGTGGGCTTCGTCATGCGAAGGTTATTGTTATTGTGGGCATGAGGTGTCATACGCGTAAGATTTGGAAATTGTGTTTCATGATTTGTGATTTACGAGGTGGGGAGCCTCGAGGGAAATTCTTGTTGTAAGTCCTTGCGTTGGAAACGATTTGATTGTTTGTGTTGTCATCTGTTCTTCCTTATTTGAGCTCATTCATATCTTGTCGGTGTTCTGATTATGTTGCTTCTTTATTAATCGTTTACTATTTTCTTCCATTTGAATTTCTATTATTTCATTGTTGGTTATAAATCAGTAACCTTTCCACTATTAGCTTTACATTGATGTTCTTTCTATTGCTAGCTCTATGTGTATCTTGAACAGGCTTCTATGTCTAGTAGGTGTCTTGACCTGGCCTCGTCACTACTCTACCGAGGTTAGACTTGATACTTACTGGGTACCGTTGTGGTGTACTCATGCTACGTTTGTGCACATTTTTGTGCAGTTCCATGTATTTCTGATTGTGTTGTTGAGAGTTGAGACTGCACGGCGGGAGACTTATACCTACATGACGTTCGCAAGCCTCGGAGTCACCATCTTACTTCATTGTTCTACAATTAAATTGTAATTTGAGATAGTATTTTATTTAGAAATTTTAGTGTATTTCAGTAGAGCTTATGACTCTATACGGCCGATTTTGGAAAATGTATAATTATCGGCCGTTTGCAGCTATGTATATCATTTATTGGTATATGATTTAATGATAAATAGTTATATTCTGTTATTAACTCAGCATGTGTTAGGCTTACCTAGTCTTAGAAACTAGGTGCCATCACGACAACCTAAGGTGAAAACATGGGGTCGTGATAAGTTGGTGTCAAAGCTCTAGGTTCATAGGTGCTACGAGTCATAAGAGAGTTTAGTAGTCTTGCGGATCAATATGGAGACGTCTGCACTTATCTTCGAGAGACTACAGAAATTAGGAAATCCCACCTCTCTTATTCCTTAACGTGCGACAATGATGTATCTTGAAGCATATATCTTATATATTTTTTACATCCACTCATATATGATGTTGTGCATTCGATATCAGCTATGCACCGACGGTTGGTGATGCTGCGGATGGTCTTCGAGGGGGTCATGGATGCTCGATCATTGTCTCGAGGTGTTGTCCAGACTGAGGACATGGGCCTGTAAGCAGATCTTCAGCTGTTCAAGTGTGGGATGCAACGGGTCCTTGTATCTGATTGGTGCTGTACGAGTTTATGAAGGTTGGTATTGTGGATCCTAGGATGTTATGTCCTATGGCTTCACACCAATTAGGGGAGTCTACTATCGCCAATCAGATTGCATGGTAATGTGTTATATTGGTTCCTGTCTGAGGTATATATATGTTGTATTGAAGGATTCCCCTGAATTGTATATGGCAAAGGTCAGAGATTTGTACCTGGTAGTTTTAGGACTTGTAGTTTTTCTGTATCATTACTAATTCCACATTTCAGTATCATAGAGGTTAGAGAACCAACTTTAGATTCACAGAAGATCTCTTTAGAATGGGAATTTCAATTATAGTATTTTAGGGTATCTCCTGTACTGGGTTTTGGTTTGAGATTATTGTGTACCAACAAGGGAAAATGCTAATGTGATGAAAAGTTGAAGAGGATTCAAAGCAATGGGTCAGCTCGGTGGTGTTAGGTCGGCATAGAAACAAAGGTAATTGGTTCTTTTAGTGTGGTAATGCTTTACTGGTGTTTTGTGGCAATACTCTTGGGCTTGACGACTTGTGTGGCTTGGTTGAGTTTGGGAAATTCAGTCCTGATTGCTTGGTTATGTGCGGACGGGTCCCAGAGAGTTCTTGATAGTGTCGACCATTGCTTGAGCCGAATGTTTGCTGCTAGCATAAGGAACATGTTGCGTGTTGTGATCTTTCCTCCTGGATGGGTCACGAGTTCTAGGCATCATGGACAATTTCAGATGTTTAGAAGAATGCTGGCATTATTTGATAGCACCTGAGAAGGGTGTGAACTCCAGAAGGCGCACAAGTGCTTCAACTTGCGCATGCCTGACTGGTTTCAAATTTTTCTACGAGGCTAGAAAGAATTATGGAAGTATTTATCGTGGGATAATCATATATGTGGAATGTGTCAGTTAATCGAGTAGTGCAGTTGGGATCAATTATGGAGATTATGGTATTTTAGAGATTTGAAGACTTAGAGGGTTCTCGGGGGCAGACTATTCTGGGGTTGTGAACGGTAAAGGTACGTTAAGAGGTAGACGACAGATTGTATGTGCTATGGATAGGTTATCACGGGTTTTCGAAGGTTATCTACCTATTTTTGGAAGGATCGGAATTGATTTGGATTCTACTGGTAGGCCTAATAAGGATAAGTATTCTACATCGGGTCGTATTAGTTTACTCAGTACAACTACTGTAGCGGGTGGTGTCATCAATAAAAGTTGACCTTATTCATGTTCTGATGTGTACTATTTTTTACTCTTCTATGTCATGATGGGTTGTGGGACTACTAACTATTTACACATGATGCGATATTGTTTGGGCTTGTGGAGGAATTCGAGCGAGATAGCTCTTGGGGTGTTGAATGGGTGACCCCTTGGTTATGGTCTTTTTGTTTGTGGTATATGTATATATATATATATATATATATATATTGATATCTGCTTCTCCATGGTTATTGTCACGCGCCTTGCGTGGTTGTTGGATACTACATATATGGTTATTGATTGTGAGACTCATGCTTCGAGGTTGTCACGACCCAAATCGATGGTCCGTGACGGGCACCCGGTACCTTACTTGACCGAGTACCAACGTAACATATCATCCTTATTACATCATCATAGACACGTGATATGCGGGCCTAATAGGCCAACATAATCATTTATAAACTCAAAACATAGGCCGACAAGGCCGTACAATCTTTCACGTATACGACATATGTCTACAAGCCTCTAAGAGTACATAAATGTCACAAAAGGGCGGGATAGAGTCCCACCATACCAAACAATACCTGTCTAAATCATACTAACCAAACAAGCGACTCCGAAGCAAATGGAGCGCACCAACATCTTCCGCTGCGCTGATAGCCTACTTGGAGGGCTCTCGGCCTGTCTATCGGGACCTGCGGGCATGAAACGCAGCGNCATGCATATGCGTATGAATGTCATGTCGTGCATAGGTATATGTTTCATAACATCATCAGCCTCTGAGGGCATCCCATCATATAATATCAGCCACTGTGGGCAAAATCATCATCGTATACCAGCTGATCAGGTGGTGGTGAATATATAATGCACTAACCTTTTCCATATCCCATATACATATATATACATACATATATACGCGTATATAACGCCGTTTGAACCATATTTCAGCCACTGTGGGCAACATCATCATCATATACTAGTTGATTAGGTGGTGGTGCGTATATAACGTCGTAACCTTTTCCCATATCCCATGTACATATATTTACATATATACGCGTATATAACGCCATCTGGTCATGGGTCAATGTGCATATGTAAATGCATGAAATGCATATGAAATACGTCAATAAAATCTCTCGGTACGTCATAAGGCCATTATGCCTCTGATTAATATCATGAAATAAACTTTACCAACATACGTATTTTCGAGACCCATGAACAGAAGATAATAATAATTCACATGGGGAATCAAGAATATAGACACCCCTAGTATTTCTATGAATAGAGTAATTTATGGAAACCATGAGTTTGCTCGTTTCTTCCGTATAATTTGGACCATGCCAAAAGAAAGAAGGGATAGCCTTAACATACCTGGAGTAGGAACAAAATACCTGTATGATATTCTTGGGGAAGGTTGCACCGTACTCCATTAGAAAATTAAAAAATATGGACAAACCAAAACCCAAAATCAACACCGTTTTCTCTAAATGGTGCACACCCAGTTGTAAATTCTCCATACAAAACTGCTATGTTTATGCATAATCTCGATGCATGAGAGAGGGTATTTTCTTTAAGAAAATTGAATACCATATGTTCTATAATGCAGGCTGTCTCAGGATGCAGGTTACAACACCAATCCTATTAAAACAACTTTTGACATTTGGGCTTCTGAACCTTGTTAGTTCAATCGGAATGCAAATTAAAGACTTCATAAATGACCAAGTTTAACATAGGAATGTGAATCTAGCACCAATTCTTTTGTAAATGCTAGCTTAAAATATTTGGCTGCAAATGCATAAAAATGTGAAAAGAAGGGAAAGAGGATCCAATACAACTAGAGTATCGGAAAACCGATTCTTACGTCAACCTAAATATTTGTTGGAATTTTGGTGAGAAATCACATTCTTATTGTAGGTTTGTTTGTATTGAAGTGTCTTATACTTAGCATTCTAAGTTTCCATCTAATCAAAATATCTAAGAGTCATACATATGATTTAAGGGATGTTTTCCACGTGGGGGTGGGGATTTAATCTTTATCCCCACAAAATATATGAATGTGAAAAGTCAAATACTACAATCCACCATCAACTTGCTTTTAACTTCATTAAATAAGTTCAAGCAACAGAACTAAACTACACTGTTGGAAAAATCTTACTTTTCACCCTTCAATATGTATATTGCGTCACGCATAACTTAATCCACCTAGCCTGTTGAATAACTAGAAACTACAAGCTGAGAGATTTAATAACCCCGGTAATTAATCAATTATCGCGTAATTAAGAATTGTCTCAAATTACTTAAAATTCTATGTATTTTTAATACACTTTATACATCATACTACTGTGGTCACATGGTACCTTGTATGGTATTAGTTTATAATTATCGGGTATTATCAATTGACTCGCATTTTATCCCCAAATCGGTCACCTTTAACGAAACTCGTTTTCTTTAATTTGTGTACCCTTTATCCTTCATGACACTTATTTATCGCTTGTTATAAATAGTATAATCCTTATAATCTCCAAATAATATTTTTCCTTGGACTAATATCAATTAACTTACGAAAAATTCAACGTACAATACTACAGGGTGCAACATCGTCGTAATTTAACACTGCGGGACGTAATAATGACGTAATATTGCGGGGTGTAACATCATTCTCCCCTTTGGAACATTCGTCCTCGAATGTTTACTGATGCTCTTATCATTCTCATAACCCGTATGTCTTGGAGATACTTTAGTACTCGGCTTGCCATATAGGCGACTGTTCTGAATGAGTCTCAAATGCCAAGGCATCCCCTCTTTTAAGCCTCTTTCTCACACTACGACTCACAGTCGGAATCCTTCCAATCTTGTAACTGTTGCTATCTTTTGTCATGCAGCCTGTACGATTCTGCCTTTGTAAGTGTGGCTATACGACTATTCTCTCTTTTGTTTTCAAGCTTTTAGTCAATCCCTATGCCTCACCTTGTAAACATATACAAAGCTCAATAAGATGTTCCTCTAGGCATCTATACTGAAGTTCTTCGCTCGGTATTTTGTCGAACTTACAAATATTATTATATCTTATTTCATAGACCTGATTATTCATCTGTATGACTTTGCTACATCTAGGTAGGTTATACAACACCATAACTATTACCTTGGTTTTATTATTATCGAGGTCTGCTACCCAATTCCAGGTTACTCTTTCGCTTCTTATCGTAGATGTATAAATCCAAGTCCTTCAATGCTTTCTTATTATTGTTCATCTAGAGGATATAATCCTTATCTCTTCTCATACTTTCGAGCTTCATCCATCTATTGTCGATTCACCTTAACGTTGATCCATAATCTACCACTGATAACTTGACCTCTTATGTAACACTGCCGCTAGGGCTCACATTGCATCATGTAACATTTGAAGTAATATTCCTGATCCATTTAGGGTGATACGATACTATACTTCCATAACCGTTTTTTATAACATCCCAATGTAGTTTACCTTACGTGGGTATTTTAATCCTTACAATTCATGAAATCCTCTTCATGACATTACTCAATCGAAGGCCCGTACGTTATCCTTTATCTATCACAATTATGCCTTCATTCTACTATTAGAGTAGCATCCCATCTCTTCTAAATGCATTTAGTCTTAGACTCATTCGAGTTCATTTAGGCTATATTGAGCTTTGTATAACTTATAAAACCTATCAGCTCTCTTATTTTCAAGGGCTTAATCACGATGGATTATCCACTTTCGTCACCTTCTCATTTGCCTTTTTTTTCCCTTACTCCTATCTTCCAAAAACCTTGTCGCTTTACCACACTTTAGCTTGTCGACCTACAAATATCTTTTTATACTACTTGCAATCTCCTTTCAACTTGCTTGCACCATAGATTTCCTTGTGTTATTCTGGAACGTCAAGCGAGACATCACATCATCTCTAATTCCTCTTTACTCTCTTAGCTAGTACTCTCGATACTTAGAAACTATAGGTTGGAAATCATTCTTGGATATTGAATCCAAGCACTTCTAGCCTTCTATCTGAGGTATGGACTATTCACAACTTTCTGCATTTGAGTATCTCGTACGTTGTTCACCTTTACCTTACTTAAAATCTCGTATAATATCTTCTATCTCCTTCATAACCTCTCTTCCACGTAGGTATGATTCACACCACAAATGAAGCTCTATTATAATACTACAATATGGTGGAAGCTTCATACTGACTTCTTATTACTGGCTTTATCACAGAGCCGTTATAGACTATGGTTGTTGTACTATCTCTCTTGTACCACTTATTTTAAGGGAGATCTTGCATTGTTCTCAATCACGATGATTCTAATTTTCTGGGTCCAATAATCAGACTCCTGATTACTTAGTTGATGCAACCCTTCAGTTTCCTCTCCTCTCTGTTCAACCTTAATAGCCTTTCATGGGCTTGAGAAATATGCATGATACAACCCTTTAATAATTTAATCCTTCGTTTATGACCTGGGCTCAATTCTTTCATTTGACGTATACCAGAATCTTCTACAGATGTATATGCTGCATGTATAAAACTCCGAACCCTTAAGTGAGTTCATAACGTACCCAACTCTGGATCATTGATCGAATACTTTCTTTTGTTACATTTTAGCTTTCTTTCCACGTAAGCTATTTTCTTTCCTAGTATTTCTGCCCCCTTGTTGCGTCCACACTTATCTTATCTTGGTTCTCACGCATGTTATAGTTTTCATGCAACTCATATGACCTTCAAATTTTTACTTTTAATTTTTTTTCTTCCCGTTCATTAACCACGGTAGGGGCCACTTTTCTTTGGAGTGCTTACAATGTTGTTGTGAGACAGTTGTTACACGATCCTTTCCTTTTTAGGTCATTGTGCTTAGGTTGAAGCTTTCTTCCTTATTTACCTGGCTAGTCTTTCATTGTAGTACTTAGGGAGAACCCTTAACTCTCGTAAAGTTGTGAGCTTATTACGGACCCTTTCGATGTCCTTCCTTATCTATAATCATTCGTAGTTACTTACCTCCATGCCCTTATGCATGTAGGGTTGCTTCTGAACTGATATTTTTTTTACTGTCTTCCAAGTGGCACTCTTTTTTATTTTTGTAATACTTATATGGTACCTTTAACTACCCCGACTCTTGTTTGAATATATATCTTTGAGTATTATAATAATATTCTTCGAGGCTGAATTCTCCATGTTGGGTTCTACTATGTTTATCTTACACGATCTTGTGACTCGTCTGTAACCTCTTGTTTGGCCACAACTGGGATCTTCCTGACCAATTACTAAGTACGCATTGGCCCATTCTCATATCAATATTCGTCGTAATATTTTTTAGGTTATTTCCTTCGTCTTAACTTATGTCTCGCACTGACTCCTTATTTATTGATAACAGCTCGGGCAGGAACCTTTACTTCCTCTCCTTGAAGTCGTACTTGCACAATATTCTTGAATAGTAGAGTATCTGTAAGATTTGGATAAGTGCCATCTCATTCATCTTTCATTTAACGCATTCTTCCTTTACCATTCCATGGTCACTAGAACCACTTAATTCTGACTTAATGCCACATTATTCCATATTCCTCCCTTTAGGGGTGTTCTAAGACTTGAAGCTATGACGACCTGCCTATAGATGTTTTTCCTCTTCATCTTTGGCATCCTTTCACATCACCAATGACCCTTACTTGCCTTGCGATAATCCTTATGTATCAAGGATAACAAAATTCCCTACTCGCGAGGGTCACACTTAATGTAACTGGTACCTACAGTCCGTTAAGCTTAACTTTGCTTACATTACTTGCTTTAGGGAAGCGTCTTCCAGAATGACCATTCTCTGATTTTCTCCTGAATCTTCTTCTGTTGTCCATTCTACTACCGCTGGAACAAAATATGAAATTCTCACGAGGCCGACTATTATCAAATCACCCAGTCCCTAATTTATGTTTAGTTTATCTTGTTCACCAATCCATATTGGTTTCTATTATTCAGGGGTATTAACTTTTCCTTCAGGTAATCGCACTGGAGTCACAAACTTGTTTCTTGAAATGAGGATATGACTTTATGGACTATACTCTTTTGTTGTCTCAAAGCCTATCACCTCTTGTCTTTTCCGTTACTTGACTATAGATTCTGTAATACTGTCATCTTTTTTATCTACCGTTGCCATCCACGTATCATATCATACTCATAATGCATCATTAACTCTTTTCTTATTTCCTGCTAACATTTATGCTTACCACTTTATTCTGAAAGCTCGAACAAGACATTCTTTTGCTTTCAACTTCCCTTTGCTCCATCTAGTGGCACTTCAAGTTGCTTACGTTCTTTCTTTACTAGGGACGCGAGCCACACTAAGGTAGTATACATCCCCTCAAGGCTTATAGTGCATGTCTTTGTAATACTTATATCTGGCTGCACTATTTTATAGTGTACCATCTGGGTGTCTCATAAAGAGATCTATTAGAACATTTGCAATATCCTTCGGAAATGTCAACTGACACAAACAATTCATCCATCATATCTTCTTATACTATTTCTGTTAAACCCCATAGGGCATATCTGGAATGGGTGCGACCAATTATATATACCTCTGTTACTATTGAATATAACTCAAAAAGCTTATGTTTCTCCGCCTCAATTATAAACGATGCTAACCTTCATTAACTGGGTACCTCGTACCCTTTTTCACCTTGCTCATTTTACTTACTGAAACTTGTACTTACCTTCTTAATCTCTCATTGTCCTTCACCATAAAGATGGATAGGTGTTCTTGACTTAAGGCTTCTTATCAGGAAGCTTACACCTTTCAGTACATCCATGATCTGCTAAAAACCTCACATTTACTTATCGTAGACATCATACAAAAATTCAATTCCTCTGACTCAGCTTTTTCTCAACTATCTCTCTTTCCAACCTTCTTTTCGGATATAGGTATCGTCTTATTACGAATAGAATAAAATTTCGAAATTTGAATTCTTATAAGTGAGCTCTACCACATGATGTAGAGTAAGAAAGAAAGAGTGACAGTCCTAAATGCCCTGCAGCCTCCTGCTTATAAGTGTGGTGCACGACACAACCATAAACAAGACTCTACTAGACACGGCTTGTAGACTTCCTAGGACAAAACAGCTCTGATACCACTTTTCTCACAACCCAAACCGGTGGGCCGCGACGGGCACCCGGTACCTTACTTGACCGAGTACCAACATAACGTATCATTCTTATTACATCATCATATACACGTGACATACGGGCCTAATAGGCCAACATAATCATTTATAAACTCAA
>ML363381.1:0-15074 GCA_005239505.1 Nicotiana paniculata | reverse complement strand
ATGGTCATCCAATAATATCCAGCCCGCAAAATTTTCTTCGCGAGGACGTACCCATTCATGTGGTGACCGCATATTCCTGAGTGGACCTCGCCCATGATCTTTTTGGCTTCTTTGGCGTCTACACATCTTAACAGATTTAGATCGGGTGTCCTTTTATACAATACTTCCCCACTTAGGAAGAAACTGCTGGCGAGCCTACTGATGGTTCTCTTTTGGTCCCCGTTGGAAAATCTTTTAATATCATAATACCATGGTTGGACATCAGACTCTACTTCGACCGTGTTGCAGTAACCATGTCTCTCCTTGATTTGGATCTCCAATGGGTCTATGTGAACAATACCTGGATAGGTTAGCATTGCAGCTAGAGTGGCCAAAGCATCAGCTAACTCATTGTGGCACCGAGGAATATACCTGAACTCGACGGTTTTGAATCGTTTACTAAGATTCTCCACATGCTGCCTGTAGGGAAGGAGTTTAACATCTCGAGTTTCCCACTCTCCCTGAGCCTGCTTAATGACCACATCGGAGTCCCTCATGATCAACAAATATTCTACATCCATGTCAACGGCCATGTTCATGCCCATTATACAAGCTTCATATTCGGCAGTATTGTTTGTGCAGAAGAAACGCAGACGGGCCGTGACTGGGTAGTGTTGTCCCATGGGTGAAATCAAGATTGCCCCTATCCCGATACCTTTCGTATTGGCCGCCCCGTCGAAAAACATTTTCCATGTGTCGGCGCCTTCCGAGATTACTTCAATGGAATTGATTTCTTCATCCGGAAAATAAATGTTTAAAGGCTGGTATTCATCATCGACCGGATTTTCAGCTAGACGATCGGCCAATGCTTGAGCTTTCATAGTCGTGCGAGTGACATAGACAATATCGAATTCTGTGAGCAAGATTTTCCATTTCGCTAATCTCCCGGTGGGCATTGGCTTTTAGAATATGTACTTCAAAGGATCCAGCCTCGTGATGAGGTAGGTGGTGTAGGCCAGCAGATAATGTCTGAGCTTCTGAGCCACCCAAGTTAGAGCGCATCAAGTCCTTTCTAACTGAGAATACTTGGCCTCATAGCTTGTGAACTTCTTACTTAAGTAATAAATGGCTTGCTCTTTCTTCCCGGTCGCATCGTGTTGCCCGAGAACACACCCAAAGGAATTTTCTAGCACCGTCAGGTATAGGAACAAAGGCCTCCCTGGTTCTGGTGGGACTAACACTGGAGGATTTGACAGATATTCTTTGATCTTGTTAAAAGCGCCCTGGCACTCGTTTGTCCATTCAATGGCCGCATCTTTTTTCAATAGCTTAAATATAGGCTCGCATGTTGAGATCAACTGAGCGATGAACCTGCTGATGTAATTCAACCTACTCAACAGACTCATGACTTCCTTCTTGGTTCTCGGGGGTGGGAGGTCCCGGATGGATTTTATCTTTGTTGGATCTAGCTCGATGCCCCGCCGACTGACTATAAATCCCAGTAATTTGCCGGATGGAACTCCGAAAGCGCATTTTGCTGGGTTTAACTTCAAATTATATTTGCGCACGCGTTCGAAGAATTTTCTCAAATGTTGCACATGGTCATTTTAGGTTCTGGACTTAACGATCACTTCATCCACGTATACCTCAATCTCCTGATGCATCATGTCATGAAATATGGCGGTCATGGCCCTCATATAAGTAGCCCCAGCATTCTTTAAACCAAACGGCATGACTCGGTAATAGTGGTTCCCCAGGGTGTCGTGAAGGATGTCTTTTCTGCATCTTCTTCATCCATCAACACCTGGTGATATCCAGCGTAGCAATCGATAAAAGACTGCACCTCATGTTTGGCACAATTGTCCACTAAGATGTGTATATTTGGTAGTGGAAAATTATCTTTGGGACTGGCTTTATTCAGTTCTCGGTAGTCGACACATACTCGGACCTTTCCATCCTTTTTAGGCACTGGAACCACATTGGCTAGCCAGGTGGTGTATTGGACCACTCGGATCTTCTTTGATCTTGTCACTCATGTTTGTTTTGAACTTCCTCTGGTTTTGTTGGATCGGTGGATGATCGGGGTAGGTGGGCAATTTGTGCACCACCAATTCCATACTTAATCCGGGCATGTCTTCGTAGGACCAAGCAAATACGCCCTTGAATTCTAATAGGAGTTGAATCAAGGCGTCTTTAGTATTTTCATCTGTATGGACGCTTATCATGGTTTCTCGAATCTCTTCTTCACTGCCCAAGTTAACGGGTTCTGTTTCGTTTAAATTCGGCTTAGGCTTATTCTCGAATTGTTCTAATTCTCGATTTATTTATTTAAAAGCCTCTTCTTCGTCATATTCCAGTTCTTGATTCATTATTTCGAGGCTAGACGACGTATTAGGATCAGAGCAGGGAATCGCAAGCATGTCATGTTTTTTAAAGCCGCATTATTAGGACTGGAAAAATAAGACAAGTAAACAAAAATCAGAAAGAATAGTAGATGATCAAATTTTGATTTCATTTCATTGAATTTGAACATAGGAGGGTTTTACATAGAAATTTAAAGGAAAGAATTTAGAACTTGAGTTACACCCTGAAATGACTCATAGTGCAGAAAGGCTAGCAAAAGCTGAACTACCGAGACTCCCGCCGAACGGAGAATGGAGTAGCCTCCCAGTTTTGCAACTTGGCATCAGGTCCCATATACTGTACTTCGGCAGTGTTGGGGCCCTCTCATGGTTGGACCATATGGGCCTCATACAATATTTGCCTCATTGATCCGCATATTTCTTCTATTTCTTCGGCCGTGAAAACCTCTTCTTCTTCTTCCACGTATTTTGGCTTGGTAAATGATGCGGTGATATGTGGGATTGGCTGAGGCAATACCCAACCATTTTTCTTGTGTTGGTCAGCCCATTGTTCGTCGTCTGGGGTAGCTTGAAACGCTATGCCGAAAAACTTTTTATTGACAGGCAAGGTGACGGGTTCTTTAATGCCTTGCAAAGACACCCCGAGCCCTTTTCTGGGTGTGTACCCATGTTTGATCATGTCATTGGCGACCATAATTGATGCGTTTGGTAGGAAGGGTTGAGGGCATGGGGTTCCTTCCTCATGCTGGTCTGCAACCACAATCTCGAAAGCCTGGTAGACTATGTGCTCGCTGCCCTCTCTTGCTTCCAGGCATGGGGCTAACGGGTCCCTGTAAATGGATTGCTCGTCTTCCCCATGGACCACGATTTCCTGGTCCTCATATTCGAACTTAACCATTTGGTGGAGAGTGGATGGCACTGAACCTGCCGCATGGATCCAAGGCCTTCCCAAGAGATAATTGTGAAGTATCCATATCCATGACCTGTAATGTTACTTCGAAGTCTACAAGGCCGATTGTCAAAACCAGATCAATCTCCCCGATCGTGTCCCTTTTGGTACCATCGAATGCACGGACGCACATATTGTTGGGCCTGATTCTTCAGTCCCGATCTCCATTCTTTGTAAGGTTGATAGAGGGAAAATGTCAACCCCAGACCCACCGTCCATCATAACTCTCTTCACGTAGTAACCTTCACATTTAACAGTTAGGTGGAGAGCTTTGTTGTGGGTGGCCCCCTCCGGGGGCAAATCGTTCTTGCTGAACGAAATCCGGTTGACCTCAAAAAATCGTTCTGCCATCCTCTCCATTTGCTCGACCGTGGTGTTGGCCGGAACATATGCTTCGTTGAGGGTTTTGATCAGGATCTTCTGATGCTCGCTCGAATTCACCAACAAGGACAGAAGCGAAACCTGGGCGGGGGATTTCCTGAGCTCCTCGATTATAGCGTATTCAGAGGTTCTCATATTCTTGAAGAATTCTTCTGCCTCTCCAGCACTGATCGGCCTTTTGGGCGGAAAATGTTTCATCTTGCTTTTGTTTAGCTTTTCCGGGTCGAGGTATTTCTCTGAAGAGCTTACATCGCCTGTCTCCCCGGTAATCTCTTTCCCTTTGTATGTCACCACTATCTGCCGGTAATCCCATGAGACGACAGTAGTATTATTTATGGGAGTTTGCAACGCGCGGCTAATAACCACGGGCTCATTCAGCCTGGGTGAAATTATTGGCCCCCCGCGCCGCATACATCCGCTTCGGGATATATATTTTTGAGCCATTCGTTATTGCCCTATTGAATTGTAACCTTCTGGGAGGGCTCAAAACACTTTGTTCTTTCCTGTGTGCTTTGGGGATGTAAAGGACAACATCTTTAGAGGGTCTCTTGTTTGTCCCAGTCTCAGTCTGTTCCGTGACCTGGGGGACGAAGTTGCTCTTTCTCATCTACTTGGCCGGATTGGGTGCCGTCTTGGGTTTTCTTTTTACATCTGCGATGGCGATGATGGACTTTAGATCTGGATCAAAATCCCGATCCTCGTAAATCATGACAATGACGGGCCCATGATTGTGGGCGGGCAGTGGATTGTTTGTCACATTGGGAGCTTCTTCGTCCCTTAAAACCACTTTCTTTTGTTCTATAAGATTTTCCACGGCCCTTTTGAGGTTCCAGCAGTCATCCGTGTCGTGCCCTTCTGCTCCGGAATGGTAAGCACAACTAGTACCCCATCTATATGATGGTGATTGGAGATTCTACCGTTTTGGAGGTATGTGTTGCAGGATCCCCATCTGGACCAACTTTGGGAAGAGACTGGAATACGGCTCTCCGATGAGAGTGAAATTAAATCTCCTTGGTGGCTCTCTAGGGTAGGCATTGTACGGGTAGCTGTTTTGAGGCGGGCGCTGATTATATGGAGGTAGGAGACAATGGTTATTTTTCGGGGGTGGAGTTCTATTCTGATTGTAGTGTTGTGGCGGCCTGGGATGTGGCTGAGCATTCATTACCTCATAGGGAAAAGGGGGCGAAGCATAGGCTGTATCTGTGTGAGGGTAGTAATGCTGGGAGGCTTTAGGAAATGGGCGTGGGTATTGTCGAGGTTTCCTGACATCGGAAACCATCATGGCCCCTTCTTCTTTCTTTTTCCTGTTGGTCGCAACCCCGGACCCGCTTTTGATGGTCTGAGAGGTTGCTCTTATGGCAGATTGGCTAAGGATATGACCAGTTTTTAACCCGTTCTCCACCATTTCTCCAATTTTAATTGCTTCCGTGAATGGTTTGCCCATGGAGGACATCATATTCTGGAAGTAATCAGCTTCTTGTGCTTGTAGAAAAACTCTCACCATTTCAACCTCATCCATCGGAAGTTTGACCCTGGATGCTTGCTCACGCCATTTGATGGCGTACTCCCTGAAACTCTCTGAGGGTTTCTTTTTGAGATTGGACAGTGAGTTTCTATCAGGAGCGATGTCCACATTGTATTGGAATTGTCGGACAAAGTCCCGGGCTAAGTCATCCCATATGTTCCAACGGGATATATCCTGGTCCATGTACCATTCCGATGCAATTCCCGTCAAACTTTCTCAAAAATACGCCATGAGAAGTCCTCCTTCCCGCCTGCTCCCCTGAGTTGGTTGCAGTATATTTTCAGGTGGGCTATGGGGTCTCCATGCCCATCATATCTTTCGAACTTGGGGGTCTTGAACCCGAGAGGCAGATGGACGTGCGGGAACATGCACAAATCTGCATATGAGACACTTTTCTGGCCGCTTAGCCCTTGTATATTTTTTAGCTCTATTCAATACTCTTCATTTTCTGGGTTATTTCTTCATTTTTGAAGCTTTTCTTATCCTGTCCCAAAGTGAACTCGGGCTGAGTTTGTTGGAGATATGCATTGAGAGCAGCATGAGCAGTATCCTGATGGACGGATGGTGTTTGGAATGTGAACACTGCTGGCTCAAAACTTGGTCCGGAGATAGTTGGTGGGGTCGTGGCGGAGATCGGTGGTGCGGTAAAAATGTTGGAAGACGTACCAGAAAACAAGGCCTGGGGACGAACCTTAGAAGGCCTTCCGGCAAAATGAGCCGACATGGTTAGATATCCAAATGGCGTGGCCGGGTAGCTTATGGGGATGTTAGACTTCCCTCCTGCTCTGGGGATTATCTCTGGGAATCCCGGGATAGTACTAGGTGGTTCCCTACCATTGGACCATGCATCCCACATTTCTAGCATGCAGCAACGCAGAGCCCTATTTTCTTCCGATGTTGCGGACTCCGATGATGGGATGGCGGGGTTTAGGTCTTCCACGGTGGAGTTGACGATGGGCAGGTGACTTTTAGATGTCATTTCTATGCTCCCCTTCGATCTAGTGAAGTAAGGATGGGAAGCCAGGTTACCGCAAAACCAACCACCTTAAAATACCTTTAATATTGAACCAACAAACGTTAGTTTTAAAACATAGACAAATTTCCCATAAGGGGTATGCAATGCACCTGATACTTTTCTATATGTCTTCGACACAGTTGTGTATTTCATCCCGGCCTTATCTCTTGGTTTGTTTTTCTTTCGGTTATTATTTTTTCCTTTCCTTGGTTATTGCGTCTGCTATTTACTTCCTTGCCTGGTTTTCTTTCTTATGGTTATGATCGAATCCTATGTGGATTGCCTACGTATCACGGCACCGCATGAATCAGACCATCGCGTAGTTCATTTTAGCAAAACCCAAAGAGATGCATATATCATTTTCTAAAGGCTTCATTCCAAGAAAAATTCCATTCAGTAAATAAACACTTTTGATTACAGAAAGTTAGCAGCCCATTTTTGGAATTACAGAGTTTGCAAAACAGACTTGACACACATTTTCGAAAATATAAAGACTATTGTGGACTCAACATATGAATATGACTAGAAAAGTGAAGTACAAACTTGAAAATTTTTTAAGAATACATTAGTGCTTCCATTGCTCCAGGGTCCGGTGGGGCATCATTCGGCCTTGCCACGGGCCTGCGTGCTATGTCTTGTCGGAGGCGGTAAAGGTCGTCCATTATCTTATGGACGAAGATCATAATTGCTGAGAAGAAAGTGGTCCGAGTCATATCTTCGCATTCCTGACATTTGGTGACGATGTAGTCAGCTATCTCTTGGACCCTTCGCCTGATAATACCTTTCTCTTGAAGCAGGCGCCCGATTTGTTGGGATCTTGCCTCTAAAGTTTGGACATCCTTGTGACTCTGTTCTTGCCATTGTTGCAACTCTTTTTCTAACCGAGCCATCATGGCATAGCACTGTTCCCTCTCTGTTTTAAACCTTTTCGCCTGTTTGGCCATCTCGTTCTCGACGGCGACCAATTTTTCTTTCAAGCCCACGACTTCCTGGTCATATTTCCTTTTTAGCCTCTGAACAAATTATGTTCTTTCTTCCGCACTCCTTGTTAGTCTTGCCCGAACTTCGGCTAGTTCTTCTTCGGCTTTTTCTAACTCATTCCCATATCTACATACTTTATGACTCAGGCTATTGATAAGCCTTTCATCGGTCCTTCTTCTCTCTGGGTTCTCAGCAACTGTTTTTCAGTTCCTGTATCTGGGCCCGGAGGGCTTCATTTTCTTGGGCTAATCTATTTTTCTCTCCTTTGATTGAGGCAGTTTGTAGAATGTTTTTGAAATTGATTTCCCTGACCTGGGCCTCCAATTTGCTTATGGTGGCTCGGTAGTTGTTCTTCTTTTATAACTAAGCCCAATGCTCTTGAGTTTACTCGGCGAATTATTGTACATGGGGTATCTTTGCGGGTCGTTCTTGCTCTTGATGCTCCCTGCCTCTTACACCGTACCAAGAGGTGTAGGCGGGTTCCACTTCCACTTTGGATAAGGCTCTCACACGAGTTTGAGGTTCTAAAAACCTGCACTCATTCCAAATTTGACGGACCCTGCCTTCAGGAAATGCAACTCTTGGGCATAATTCAAGGGCTTGTTGGCTTAAATCCTCGTCATGGGGAACACCTTGTTGCCTCCCCAACTGGCGTAGGACCTGGTACGGAGCATATGGCTGAATGCTTCGCATGCCCATTAACATGAGATAGCAAACCTCAACAGACATATTGATAATCTCGTTGAGAGGGAGCCATCCGAACATCCACTCGATTTGGTTGGTAGTCAATGAGCTCAAGTATGAGTGCCAGGCTTCTGTGCCTTCAGGGAATTGGTGGCCTTTTACCCGAGTACCATGTTCCTCGATGCAGTTCAAACCCGTTAAGCCGTAGTTCATGTAGTCCGGGCGGTGACAGAGGTGTTCGATCAACCAGATTTGTAGGAGTAGGTTGCACCTCTCGAAGAATTTTCCCCCTGATTGGTAAACTGTCAGAGCACGGTAAATCTCGGCTAAGACCATCGGTATCAGTGTGCCATTGGACTTTTTCATCATGAAGTCTTCTATTCCCACAAGTCCGATGTCTATGTATCCGTCGCTTCTTGGGCAGATCAAGGTGCCCAAGAATGCTACCACAAAAGCTAGCCCCCGGCGGGCTTCCCATTTAGCCTGTTCTTTGTGAGTTAGACCAGTGTTGTTAGCCTCATAACCCTGTGGATCTCCATAATGTATGTAAAGAAAGTAGAAAGTGCAGAAGCCTTCGGACAAATGTGGGTCTTGGACGTCCCGGCTAATGTTCAACAGATCCAAAAACTTGTGGGGAGTCACCGCTTTGGGCGCCACTGGGTACCGACTTCTGAGATTGTCATTAAGACCAGCATACCCCGCTATTTCCTCCATCATGGGTGTTAATTCAAAGTCCGAAAATTGGAATAAATTATGGGCGGGATCCTAGAACGGTACTAGAGCCTCGACGATGTCCAACCTCGGCTTGATCTTTAAAAGGCCAGTAAGTCCCCCTAAAACTTTTATAACAGACTTTCTATTGCTCTCCCCCAAGTTGCTCCACCACATATGGAGTCCCAGAGGGATTTCCTCAACTGCTTTGAAGGGGATGTTTTCAACTGTATTCATCCTGCACATTCGTTATTTTTTTTTTATTAAGACCACAGAAATTTTTTCGAAAAGTGTCATTTTGGGCAAAGGGTTTAAAGAAAATGGACCACCTTTGCGAATACGGCCTTTTAAGGCCGTGTTTGCGAATTGGGTCGAAATTTAAAGACAAAACACAGGTGGCCATTCTTGCAAAACGGCCTTCCGGCGCCCCACTTGGGCGATTAGGCTATAATGGCGTCACCTAATTTTATTTAAGGCTATATTTGTTTGATTTTGAAAAATGGAGTTGGACCCGATGAGAGTTTCCTACGTATCTCACACCAGTGAGAATCAAACAAAGCGTAGTTCGGGAAATATCTTGATTAACTAAAAATATACACCCACTCATTTTGTATATTTTATTTTTTAGAAATTTTGGCAGCGTTTCGGGATAAACACGAGGATTTTTCAAAATAGGGTAAATTCTCTATTCTACCTCACTCTTGGTTTTTCTGCTCATTTTGGTTTAGCTGGTCGATACACAAGCTGTGATAAATAAATGCACATGTAGCAAATAAAATGCATCAGGTTAGTCTTTTATTTCGGGTACACTTGTCCTAGACGGACCCAACCCCTGTGTTGAGTCCCCTAAGTCAAATGCACATGATGAAAATAAGCGTTCCTACTAGGGATCCGGCATGAGGTTTTGTTATTCTAGGTTTAAACCTGGGGTTTTCTTCTAGACCAGGCTTACCCGTGAGGACAGCTCGAGCCGAGGTCGGGGCAGCGTACCGGGAATACAGAAGCTTCGCCGGCTTTGCAACTTATCCGTACCTCGTTCTAAAATTTGGATATGACTCTAACAGAAAAGAAGTCACACGAAGTGCACACTTCCCAGATGATTTAGAAGACTCAGAGAGAAGAGGGTTTCGGTACAATTTTATATACAGTTCAGATAATATCAAAGCGGTAAAAGCAGCATTTAGTACATTAGGTTCAAAATCAGATAATAAAGCCAAATACAACAATTATTATAAGCTCGAATTCTTGAACCCGGAACCAGAGATTCTGGGTTCCTATCCCCAGCAGAGTCGCCAGAGCTGTCACACCTTCTTTTTCACTACCCTGGATTAATGAAGGGGTAATAAGGGAGTTTTTTCAATTAAAGTGACATTGTTCGATTTTGGGATTTATTTTAGTTTACAGAGTCGCCACCCGGATTTTTGACGATGCTCCGGGACACCGTTTTATTTTAAAATCCCAAACCGAGGAAATTTTGACTCTGGTTCAATTTGTCTGCAGCCAGAAATCCGAGTAAGGAATTCTGTTAACCCGGGAGAAGGTGTTAGGCATTCCCGAGTTCTGTGGTTCTGCACGATCGCTTAACTATTAATATTTGGCCTAAATTATCTGATTGTTTACGTGTTTTAGCCTATTATTCATTTAGCCTTTTTAACCTTTTAGCCGCTTTTGATGTTTATGGATTTATCTTGGACAAGTTACGATGGCGCACACTTGTTGTTTTTTAGCACATGGCAAACACGTCACATGAAATGCACCCGTGGTTGCTATATGCGTTTTATAATTATTTTGGAGTTGAGGGTCGGGATCATGAGTTGCCACTCCCGAGTGTAGATAATGGTAATTTTTGGAATGACACTTAATTTTACCCAATTTTCAAACTAAAGGATGTCCCTCTACCTAGAGGATCGCCTAAAATGATGTTCACTAGCCTAAATGATACATGCTTCGGGCTATGGCCATATTTTAGCCCCTTAAATGTTTAACCCTTTTGGCCAATCCTATTTATGGCTAATTTTTAAATAAGGGAAGATATGTAATTCAATCATACCAATCAAGGAAAGGTTTGCAAAATATAATTAAAAAAACAGAACTACTAATTTACCAATCGCAAATTTAAGGAATCAAATAACCTTATTTAGCCACATTAAGGACATTTTGACTAATGTTTTTGTTCAATTTCATACCTGTTATTTAGTTCATCACTCATATATATTGAGATTTCATATGTCTACTGTTACAGGTTCTTTTGAAGGAATATCCTTTGAATTCGATGGAAATAGCAGATCTGTTTTTTATACCGTTCGAAATTCTTCAAAAACAGTCGTTTAAGGTTAATTATATGAATTTAGAAGAGCAGGTTCTCTCTTTGATTTTCAGAAAGTTTGACAAGGTGCAAGGTGAGTTAAAAAAAATCTACGAAGTCCAATTATTTTGAAATAACTGTTTTTGAGAATCAGATAAAAAAATGTTCTATAAAGGTTCCACAGGGGGTGATTCGAACACTAAGTCTTTTTTGATTAAACACCTATTTCGGGTTTTTGAAGTGTTTCTCGAAAACAGATTCAAATTTCAGGAAAAATCACCTCACAATTCAGTTTGAACACTATAAGTAAAGGGCTAAAAAGAAATGAATATACAGTCCAGTTTAGATATTACAATGATGCTGAAAAGTAGATACAAAGGAAATACAGCTTGACTATTGTTATACATTTTCCAGAATCAAAGAAAACTAACATAAAGATTCCAACCAATTTTACTGACTTGAACTCCCTTAAGGCCTTACATTTAAGCCTTCCCTTGTAATATGTAGAACACCCCAATTAGTTGAGTGTGTTATTCATCCACTAGACTAAACAAGACTGTGAAAAGAAGTCAAGTTTAGGTCGGATGATGCTTATGCTAAACTATACTAAAAAAATCATTCGTGCATCTTTAATGTAGACTATCAGTCCAAAATTTACTATTTGGACAGTAGTAACAATAGATCTTCAGACATTTATAGGATGAGTCATACCATGAAGGAGATTAGACTCACCCTTAATGATGTTTTTACACCATTTATAACAGAACAAGCTCTTGTCTTTTTATGGACTGAATCTGACCATAAAAAGGGGTCAGATTCATCTCCATAGAGGTCCTATTCAAACTCGTGATTATACTGTGACTTTGACTTTTTAGGCATTTCTTAGAGAATGAACCTAACCACTTGAAGGGTTCAGATTCACGATTCTACAGCCTTTGTTGATTGCTCATTTCATACCCTTAAAGGGTGATAAGCTACTGTTTAAGCACTTAATATGGGGTGAATTTGACTACCAACAAGTCAAACTCATCTACCCTAGTGCTAATACTAACATAATTCTAAACTATATAGAAACTTTGATTATTTAGGATATTTTAGAGGATGAATCTGACCATTCAAAGGGTTCAGATTCCCTACTCTAAAGCCCTTGTTTATTACCCATTTTGTACCCTTAAAGGGTGATAAGCTACTGTTTAAGCACCTAATATGAGGTGAATTTGACCATTATAGAGGGTCAAATTCATCTACCCTGGTGCCGTTTCATAATAATATCTAGATATCTAGGGCCTGAACGAGACCAATATTTAAGCATCTTTATAGGATGAACTTAACCATTAGAGATTGAGTTCATTACCCTTTGATGCTATTTTCCAACAACCCCTTGATTACACAATCATATCAAGACAGTTTTAAGATGAAGCAGACTTATATAAAGTTCAGAGATTAGAAACTAAACAAGCATAATGTAATACTCTATATACATGCATCACATCTTTGTCACATAAGTTTATACATGAATGGGTTTAAGCAAATAAAAATACAAATTCATGGAGGTAAGACAGTAGGTTTAAGATCTTTATATTTCATAAAACAAACTCAGTTTTACATACCTTTAAGAGAAAGATAACAAAAGAAACCTGACCAAATAAAGGTCAGGCAGAGATGGAAATCAGCAAGAAGAAGAAAAACCCAGCAGCAACAAACAGCACCCACAAACAACAAGAAACCCACAGTAAAGAAGCCCGGAAAAGGATGATTTCGAATACCAACGATTGAATGAATACAGCAATAAAACCATGTCTTTAGGAAAGAAGACCACAACTACAAGATAGACTAAGTTCAGGTTGTTTTTACGCTCCTACTGCAGTCCATTTTGTTTTTTGTTTTTTCAGAGGTGGAAAATTATGTCTAAATGTGTGTAACAATTTTTGGTAAAAAATATGCAGAGAAATTTTTCAAAAGCTATGTGTATTTCCAGATCTTTTAGTAGTCAAAAGAGTTGTATTTTCAGCAGTCCAAAAAAAGTCCCCCTTAGTCTAAAGGGAAGGAGGTCTATTTATAGAATATTTGGGAATGGGATATCCTATGGTATATTCCCATTTCAAGAGCTGAAATAGTATACAGGGCAGCTGTCACCCTTATCCTTTTGGGACAGCTGCCCCTTTTCAGAACATTCCAGCCCTAGAAAAAGACCTTTCTACCCTTAAAAATCTGATTTCTTAACCTACAATACCTAATATGCCCCCTTGAAGTCTCTGAAATTACCATTAAGTAACCAGGGTTAGACTTGCTTGGGTTATTGTTTAACTATAGTTAACTAACACTAGTTAGGTCCCTTTGGGTGACAACTAGTTGTTCTTAACTAAGGATGAGTTAATTAATTAAGGGTTAGTTGATTAAATGCCTAGAGTTGGCTTGCATACTATGTTTAAGTCATTTAATCAACATTTTAATTAAACTTAATGGAGGTTAATCAACTCAGTTCTCTTAACTTAGGTTAAATGAATCTGTTTTAGTCCATTAACCTCAAACTAATTGTTTTAAACAGATTTTATTTTTAGTTAAATACTTAAGAAGCTACCTAAGTTAATTTCTAGATTGAAGAAGTTGGAATCATTTAAATGTGAGACTAAGTGAATCGATTATTCTGAAGCTTAGTTAACCCAAATGCACAATTGAACCTAACTAGTTGTCTTAGATCAATTAATCAAAATAATTAAGTTGTTAGACCTGATTAATTAGGGTGCTTAATCCCTACTGATTTTGGACCTATTTTGAGAATGAGGTTAACTAGGTGTTGGTTAATTCTAACTTTATAAATTATACTTAACCCTTAATAAAATTAGGAGTCTAGTCTCTTTTTAGAAAGTTAGGTTAGATAATTAGCTTAATTAGTTAATTAGGTTCTTAGAGTTGGTTTATAATTATGTGGTTAAATATCCTAGTCTTGATAGCGTGTCTAATCAATGACCAAAGCGCGGGACTAACATGGGTAATTAACTTGTTAGGATCAGATTTTAAAAATGAAACAGGAGGTTAGGAGACTAATTATCAAAGGGTCCTAGTCATCTTATATTATTAAACTGAACTAATTAATCTAGCAAATTAAGACCCCAAACAAACACATAAGAAATCAGTTAATCAACCAGGATATTCAAGAGGATCTAATCAAGAACAAATATATGAAGCATATTTTATACTTATGAATATCGAGACCTGAGCTACATTATTCAAATATCTAAAACAGGGTTCGATTAATCTAACATGTATGATCGAACTAACAATATACAAGGTCATTTAACCAAACGTGAACCAACGATAGGAAACAGATACGCACTGATATAGTAATGAAAATCCTAAGTTAGATACTAAGTAATGAAACTCATTCATCGTTTTGAATTAATTACATAACTAAACGGAAATAAAACTAAAAAGGAAGAAAGAAACAGTTAGCCAAAAGGGACAATGAAAACAGTGGTTAAGCCATTAATTTGTTCATGCTTTTCCATAATAATACAAAGAAACAGATAGAAGAAGGGGGGATACCCGTGGGAGTAGTTTTGACGGATTTCGGCGGGGTTTGAAAACGAATCAAACCCTCATGAATCAATTGCTCTTGTCAAGAGCAATTGACTCATGAAGGTTCGAGTCATTGGTTGTCTTTTAATCGGCCAGCATAGGAGAGCTAGGGTTTCTGTTTTTCTTAGATCTAAATTCGAGGAGATTTGGGTGTTTATTTGGGGAAACCAGTAGTGGGATGTGATTAAGGGGAGGACGAGGATAATCTGGTGCGAATTTAGGGTCGATTGGAGAAGCTCCGCCATCGGAGGCGATTTCCGGCGGGCNAATCGAGGAGATTTGGGTGTTTATTTGGGGAAACCAGTAGTGGGAGGTGATTGAGGGGAGGACGAGGATCATCTGGTGCGAATTTGGGGTCGATTGGAGAAGCTCCGCCACCGGAGGCGATTTCCGGCGGGCGGAGGGTGGCGGTTAGGGCTTGTGGTTTAGAGAGATGAGAGAGAGAGACGGACGAAGGGGAAAGGGGTGTGATACTTGCAAATGAGGGGGATGGGGTTTGGTTAGGACATAGATATACTAGAGGGGGGTGAGTTCCTGGGCGTTCGATCTATTTCGATCAATGGCCAGGATTTAATTGACTAAACCAAAACGGGGTCGTTTGG
>ML363380.1:0-35554 GCA_005239505.1 Nicotiana paniculata | reverse complement strand
GGGGAGGGCTGAATTCATGTGTTCGAGGTGAAGGCAAAAGTTGGTGTTAGATTGCTAGATTACTTAACCTATTAAAATTTGGCTACCAGTCCTAGCAGTTCACTTACTTATACAAGAACTAAATTATAAACTTAGGTTCTTCAAATCCCTATAATAAATAAGTGCTATAATAAACAGTACATAAAGTTTTACGTCAAAAACCTCCTTGATTAAGGGACTAAATATCATGGCACAACTTTAGGATTGTTCTCATAAAATGTCATTGAAATAATAAGCAATATGAGGTTACGGAACTCTTATAACCTAAAAGACTAAACCTTACTCACTTAATAGCGCACAATCAATATGATTGTAGCAGTACCTCAAAACTAAAACTATTAGCCTAAAGCAAAAGATCTGACTGAGAAAAACCTTACACAGCACTTCAGAAAAACCTAATAAAGTTACAACTCAAAACACCTGCTAAAAAATCTAGACAAAACTGACAGAATTGAGACGGACTCAATTGTTTGAACTTGATTCTTTAGTTTATTTATTTTTTGTTCAAATGAAACGCTTCTTGCGTGTGTTCTCTCAGTACTCTCAATGTAGGCGCATGAACTAGCAAGAAGTTAGTCGGTAATAATATATAGCATACCTTTAGCTATATGGTTAGAGATAAATATATAGAAAGAAAATAAATAGTAGGCGATATCTTTAACATAATTCATAGGGATTTACATCTTTGTGAGAGAGATTCTTTTGAGGACCTGTAATTTTTTTCATCTTCTATTCTCCTGACGTTTACTTTGTATTTCTTCTCATAGTAATAAATTTTTTGGCTCGTCTCCGTCCATTGTTTCTCCCGTTCTGGTTTTCACGTAAAATTTATGTGTCATATTTATTAAGTTTATATACATATATATATATATATATATATATATATATATAGCATGCTATCTCTTTAACCTAATTCATAGATGTTTACCGTGAAAATGGTAATTAAAATTATATTTGATTTTGTGGTTCTTAAAATATTTGATCTATTTTAATACTAGTTGTTTAGGCAATATATGCTAAGTGAGAGGTAAGAAAATGAGATAAGAGAAAAGAATAATGAAATTGTGCAAACCAAGCAGTTATGAGACGGGGTCTCGAGCTGGTCGAGAGCAGGGCCTCGAGGTCGAGCTCGAGTGCTTGACAGAGGCGGTCGATGAAGGTATGAAAGTATAGAAGGCCTCGAAGATGGCCTCTTTATGATCAATAATGAGCAATAAAGGAAGAACAATCAATGAACACAATAAATAGAAAGCAATAAATCAATGAAACAATTGTAGAGAATGTTCTTGTTCTAGTATTAAATATCCTCCTCCTAGAAAATGACAAGGGTCCCCTTTATATAAGAGGGGAAATTCCATTATAGTACATTTGTAATTATGACAAATATAAAAAGCTGGTACAACTATTTAATGTCACAGTACAGACTTGTACTATTCTTGCGGACTTGGTCAGCTTTAAGCACGTGCCTTTTGGGAATTTCCTGCTTTCCCATGATGGTCTTCGATCTTTACCCTTCCTCGAGGCATATAGATCCCTTGAAATACTTCCTCGAGGAATGCACCTCGGGGTTGAACTTCAGATTATGCTCCGATACAATCGAGGTCGATGCCCGGAACGCTGTAGAAGCCTTAAAATCGGCCTTCCCCAGTTTTGCCGTATACAGATAGTCCCCGCGTTTCTTGGAATGAAAAGACAAGAAACGGTTTGAATTCACCAACTTTTCAATGCCTTCATCATCCTGTCAGTCATGCCATGTAAGCGACTGATGAGATAGGATAGATGCTCAAAAGCCATATTTGCATAGTTCTTGAAAATATTCGAATTTATTACGGCGGTCGGCTATCTTTTGGCTTTCCTCAACACGCACGGCTGGCCCCTATAAGTAACTCTTCTTCTGCCCCTTACCTTTCATCATTTTTTCTAACCTTTTAAAACGAGATCTCATTACTTCTTCCTTGTATCATTTTCCTGATCAGCTCTCTCTCGTTTCCTTTGAAATCTTTCAGCAGGAATGAAGAAGGCCTCCAAAACTATTCCACGAGATGATAAAGCCTCCTCATCTTCATGTTACTCTAAGGGTAAGGAAACGGTACCCCCAAGTTTCGAGGATGCATCCCACGCCCCTGCGAAACAACCTCCAACTTTAAGGTCGACAAACCTTCCTCGAATTCGGGGCGGTGTGAACCCATATCTTGGTATATTAGCCTAATAACAAACATCGATAAGGTGAGGCCAACTGCCGCTAGAGAGATGCGGTGCAAGTGGAGATTCTCTCTCTAAAGGAAGAAATAACAACCCATAAATTCTCAGTGTATACACCTATCCATTTACCCTAGGCCCGTTAGGGCTGTCTTCACCGTCGATAGACCCCGTGGTTCTCGATTTCTACAAGCGAGGGGATGCCTTTTACCCTCGACTACCTGATTAGAATGTATAGTCCCCGTCTTTATCGGGGTCGTCTGATTAAGCTTCAAAATCGGGCCACGAAGGTTTTCTTTGCTTGTATCGATGAAGGCAAGGACAAAGGGTGGATGAGCCACTTTGTTCGTGTTGGGACCTTACATTTGGTTCGAGTCGAAGAGACGCCATTCCTTGAGGAATGGAATTTGAATCGTAAGTTAATACTTTAATCTTCCTTTATACCAACTCCCCCTTGAACTAATTCCCTTTGATGACGTAGTTGTTGCATGGTATCCCGATGCGATTAAGGATCTCTCGAGCTGGGTTCGCCAGGTTGATTCGACCTGCCCGTATGCTGGGCGTGTATGGAACGACCTGGCCAGGGGCCGATGGGAAGCAAAAAATCACAGTTGGGCTTTCCTTCTTGCAATACCTGAGTTATTTAAAGGAGATACCCCTTGAATATATTCTAAATTATCGTGCTTACGTTCTGTGCTTGTGCAGGCCTAGGGGAGGTCTCTTTGATATGGAAAGCACCGCTTAGGGAAGCAGATATCCCAAAACCAAATGAGGAGAAAAATAGAAAGAGGAAATCACGGATGAGTCCTTGGAGCCAGAGAGGGCTAAAGTGCAAAAGTCTTAGGATAACTCCGCGACCTTAAACGAGAATAATGATTTCCCTATAACGCCCGGGGGAGATGGAAGCATAACTGCTTCGGCTTTTGCGGAGTGGATGACTGTTGAGCCGAGGGCTTCTAAACCAAAAGTCGATGATGTCATCCCGCCTCGGACAGAAGCGGTTTCTCAGGGTAAGTCAAATTACATCCCAGAGCCGGTTAATAGCCAAGATATTCCCTGGGATGAAGGGCACTCGGCAGATGAGTTACGGGAGCGTAGTTGTGGGCCGAAGGCCCCGATCGATCTAGCCGGTGTTATTGATGTTGGTGATTCTCCACCGGTTTTAATATTTTCCACGAGTGAGATACATGATTCCCATAAGATAGAATCTACTAACACGGGGGCGCCTCTAAGAAGGAAAGGACGTAATTGAAGGGCTCTTTACTATAGCCGAGAAGAAACCGAACTTAACGCCTCGCTCATTTTCGAGGAAGCCGAAAGGCTCTGCAAACAGGTAATTTCTTCGTCGATTGCTTCGAGCTCTGATCATTACTTCTTTGACTCTCCTTCCTTTATGCTTTTAGGCAAAAAATGCTTTATAATCAGACCACCTCCAAGTTTCGGGCTGAGGTGACCCATTACGAGGGGAGTGTAGGAGGGTTTCATCAGAGGCGGACGAGCCCAGGGCTCTTCTTGCCAGAAGGGAGGAAGAATTGTTTATCCTCCGAGCTCGTATAGAAATGGTATCTCGGGAACGAAGCAAACTTGATGAGCAGGTAACATAGTCTTTGTATGTTTTGTTTTTGTTCTTTCCCGATCTCAGCACTTAACACTTTCGGGCAGATCTTTGCAGCTTAAGGAGAAAGATTTCCTGATGCGGGAAGGATTCAGAGTCAGAGATGCTGAGATTCTTGGATTTAAGTACTGTGTGAATGAGATAACCTTTGAGAGAGAAACCCTCCAAGGGGAGTTATCCTCGATTGAGCAACTCCTTCGGGATGAAAGGGCAGAGGGTAGTAAGTATAAGGACCTCTATGTTGAATCTATCACCGCACTATCATCAATTAATACTGAAGCCGACACGCTCATAACCTCGTACAAAGACAATGTTGCTGCTGCAAACGCCCAGGCTAGGAAAGCATATGAGGAGGCCGAGCTTGAACTAGACCAAGCCCTGGATCATGCCCGATTAAGGTCTCGGAGGCAGGCTCTCGAGGATATACATGCAGGGGTCTCGATTTGTCTGCTAAGATCAACAGAGTGAAGACCCTAAAAGATGAATCGGTGGCCCTTCTTGCTTGTGAAGATGATTCAAGCAGTGGCTCAGAAGATGATGAAGATGAAGGCGATGCCTCCGAGGGGGAAGAGGTCGTTCAAGACCTGGGGGCCGAAGGCCAACCCGCTGAAATCATAACCTCCGAGGGAGCTGTTGAAGGCATACCCCAGCGGCAGATTAGGTTTTTGTTTGTTCTTTTCCCCTATGAAAGGGCTCCGACTTTGAGCTTTGTAAATATGCTTTGTGAACCTTTATAATTTAGAAAAGGCCTTTCGTTATTCCTTGTTTCTTTTATGGTTTCTTGGAATAGACTTTGATGCTTGTTGATGATTAGTCTAATGAATGGGAATTTTAAATGAGACCCTTGGGGTTATAAATTGGCCCTGAGGCTTTTTAGGCTGGCCCATAGGCTCTTACACATTGGCCCTTAGGTGATTTTTTGGTTAACCGTTTAGGGCTCCGTCTTTGAGCCCGGTTACGACTCGAGCTCATCGACCCTTAGGTTTTTTAAATCGGCCCTGATTGTCTTTAAGCTGGAGCTTAGGCTCTTACGCATTAGGTCGGTACGACCCTTAACATGGTTGGCTCTTAGTCTCTTACGCATTAGGTCGGTACAATCTTTAATATAGATGGCATTTGGGCTCTTACGCATTGGGTCGGTACGACCTTTAACCGATTCTTTTGGAAGTATTTTCGAAGTAATTGGAAGCCTGTGATTTTATGGCGACGGTCAAACGTCTCCGAGTCATTGAATTTGGCCGTAGCCTATTTGTCACCGAGGAAGATAGCCTCAATGTCTATATCGAAGGTATGCCTTTTTACGGGTCTTAGATGTTCGAATATATAGCCTTGAATTTGATATCGTGATTATGCCTTTTTAAGGTCTTACAAATTTGATATTGCCTCGTGGAGGTCTTACGATTCATGCCTTGCTTGAGGTCTTACAGTTTTGATGTTGCCTCATGGAGGGCTTTCATCGGTGCCTCGTAGAGGGCTTGTAACCTCTAAGTTGCTAGCCCTGAGGTCTTATGGCTTCGAGTTTTTGATGACTCGATAGGGTGACTGTCGATGACAGTCTCTGGGACATTGAAGGTTTTTGGCTTTAGAGCCGTTCCGTGTGAAAATAGCAAACTTTTTGGTATTGCCTCATTGAGGTCTTATATTGTTGATATTTCCTCATGGAGGGCTTACATTGGTGCCTCATGGAAGTCTTATGAATTTGAACATGACTCGTTGAGGCCTTACAGACTTGACGTTGCCTCGTTGAGGGCTTACAAGTTTGAGCATGCCTTGTCGAGGTTTTACATATGCGATTTTTCCTCGTTGAGGGATATGAGCTCGAAGTTTCCGGCCCTATGGTCTTATGGCTTCGAGTTTTTGATGGCTCGATGGGGTGACTGTTGACGACATTCCCCGGGACATTGAAATTTTTTGGCTTTGGAGCCCTACCCTATGACAATAGCGAACTTTGTGACGTTACCTCATTGAGGTCTTATATTGTTGATAGTGCCTCATGGAGGGCTTGTAAATTTTAACATGCCTTGTTGAGGTCTTATATACTTGACGTTGCCTCGTTGAGGGCTTACAAGTTTGAGCATGACTTGTCGAGGTCTTACATACAATTTTTCCTCGTTGAGCGCTTGTGAACTTGAAGTTGCCGGCCCTGAGGTCTTACGGCTTCGAGTTTTTGGTGTCAATCCCCGAGTGTTCGGGAAATTTCTTGCCCTGGGGGCGTTTTTTGTGAAAATAGAAAACTTCTTTGAAGCGCGAAGTGTTTTGATGATAAATGATTCTCCTTCAATTACCTGGTACAGGTAAAAAGATTCTCCTTCAATTACTTGGTACAAATATACATTTTTTCACCATCGAGGGTTCGATTATTGTATGTGAACATGGTTCATTAAAAAATTTGGGTCGATACATCCTTCTCCTGTCGAAATCTTTTTTGGCGTATTTTAATTTCATCGAGGAGGTTATCTCTCGGGGGAATGATCCTCAGTATTTGAAGTCGATTGAAGAGAAGCCTTGAATACTTTTTGAGTTCTTCTTAGGTAGCATATAGATGTTGTCTCGTTAAAACCCTCGTCAGTAACACCCATTTGGGATAAAATCCGATATGACTGAAAAAGAGCACAATGTATATTTTTAATACCCAAGGTCGTCAAGTCGAAGGGTGTTGCGGTGTCTTCCATCGGACACCTGTAAAAAATTATTGTGAAGCAAAAAATGAAAAGGGAGAAATTTATACCCTAGCTATAATAGCGCATGGGCATTGATATGTTCCAATTGTTTGGAAGTTGCTCAACTTCCATGGTGCCGAGTTTGTAGGACCCTTTTCCAATTACTCCGAGGACGCGATATGGTCTTTCCCAGCTCAGGCCCAGTTTCCCTTCATTAGGGTTTCGAGTGCTTAGGGTGACTTTCCTTGGGACTAAGTCCCCGACTTCGAAATGTCGGAGGTTTGTTCTCCTGTTATAGTATCTTTCGACCCTTTGTTTTTGGGCGGCCATCCGGACCAGTGAAGCTTCTGGCTTTTCATCTAATAGTTCCAGGGTTGTAGTCATGGCCACACTGTTTGAGTCCTCCGTGGCATGTCAGAATCTGTCACTTGGCTCTCCGACCTCGACCGATATCAAAGTATCGGACCCATATACGAAAGGCGTCTCTCCTGTGCTCGATTTAGAGGTTGTCCGAGCCTGGATCCTTTCACGTTCGAGCCACCGTCGGTAAATAAGGTGCATACCCCAATGTTGTGCCCATTTTTAGTAAAAGTATTTTTTATACCTCGTGCACAAGGGCCGGCATAAAGTCGGCCATGAAGTCTGCAAAAATTTAGGACTTGATAGCCGTTTGTGGCTGATATTCGATATCATATCCCCCGAGTTCGATGGCCCATTTGGCCAGTCAGCCTGATAATTCGGGTTTATGCAATATATTTCGAAGATGATATGTCGTTAAAACACATATACGATGACACTGAAAATAAGGATTCAATTTTCGAGATGTATTTATTAATGCAAGAGCTAAATTTTCTAAATGTGGGTACCTGGTTTCAGCATCTCCTAGGTTTCGACTCACATAGTAGACCGGGTGCGTACCTTGCTCATCTCGAACCAACACACCACTTACCTCTACGTCGAACAATGCTGAGTACAAGTATAGCATTTCGTCTTCCTTTGGGGTGTGGAACAGAGGCGGGTTTGAGAGACACCGCTTTAAATCTTCCATGGCGTGCTGGCACTCTGATGTGCACTCAAAGTTATTTTTCTTGATGGCTCCAATTTGATGACCTCGAGATGAATCGTCCTAACGCCGCTATCCGCCCAGTCAGCCGCTATAAGTCATTCACATTGTTTACCATATTGATTTCTTCGATGGCCTTGATTTTGTCGGGGTTGGTTTCAATCCCCATGTTTGATACCATGAAGCCTAAATATTTTCCTTAACCTACGCCGAATGCGCATTTATCGGGGTTGAGCTTCATGTTGTAGCTCCTAAGGATGTGGAAAGTTTCATGCAAATTTGTCAAATGGTCCTCTGCATGCAGGGACTTAACTAGCATGTGATCAATGTAAACTTCCATGGATTTGCCCATTTGATGTTCGAACATCTTATTAACTAAGCGTTAGGATGTGGTACCTGTGTTTTTTAGCCCGAAGGGCATTGCATTGTAGTAGTATGTACGATAATTCGTGATGAACAAAGTTTTTTCCCTATCCTTGGGGTTCATTTGAATTTGATTATACCCGGAGTAGGCGTCGAGAAAGGTGAGGATCTCGTTGCTAGTTGTGGCATTAATCAAGAGATCGATGTTGGGCAACGGGAATGAATCATTAGGGCATGCTTTATTTAAGTCTTTATAATCTACGCATATCCTTAATTTGTTCCCGTTTTTGGGAACCACTACTACATTGGCCAACCATTCGAGATATTTACTTCCCTGATTGACCCTATTTTGAGGAGTTTCGTTACCTAGTCTTTGACGAACGTATACTTTAACTCGGACATAGACCTCCTTTTTTGCTTCACCGGTTTGAACCTGGGGTCGAAGCTTAGTCGATGGGTGGTTATTTTCGGTGGGATCCCTGTCATGTCTAAGTGGGACCAAACAAAGCAACCAATGTTGTTAATAAGAAATTGAAATCAGTTGCTTCCTGAGTTCGGGGGTTAATCCTGTCCCCTGTATACCTTTTGATTTTGAAGATGTTCCATTAAAACAGCTTGCTCCAGTTCTTTGACCGTTGATTTTGTTGCTTTTGATTCTTCAGGGGAAACGAAGGTTCGAGGAGTGAGGAAGTCTTCTTCATCATCCTCGGGGACCTGTTTATCTTTTGACCCTTCCAAGGTGAAGTATATGGGCACCAGTGCCATGTCGTGTACTACGAACATTTCCTTTGCCGCGTGTTGCTCTTCATACATCGTTTTTACGCCATCTTTAGCTTGGAACTTCAACATCTGATGGAAATTTGATGGTACCGCCATCATGATGAGTATACATGGCCTTCCAAGCAAGGCGTTGTATCTCATATTACCCTCGATGAGGTGAAACTTGGTATCCGGAACTGTACCAAACACATTGACTGAGAGGGTGATTTCCCCCTTCGTCATTTCGCTCGTCATGTTAAACCCATTGAGGGTTCGAGAATCGGGTATGATTTGATCGAGTAGTTCGAGCTGCTCCACTACCCCCAATCCGATTATATTGGCCGAGCTACCTGGATCCACGAGCGCAAGTTTAATTTTAATGTTACTTAAGAGAAAAGAAATTACCAGTGCATTATTATGTGGTTGAGACAAGGCTTCAATATCTTCTTCTCTGAACGCAACAGTTCCTTCAAGCATATAAATTTGAGTTCGCTCTTCCGTGGTGATGGGCACTTTGGCCCGTTTGAAAACGGGTCCTTGCGGGACATCGGTTTCTCCAATAATCATGTGAGTGGTGTGCTGGGGTTCTTCTAGCCCATTCTTACTGTTCGATTCTCTTTCTCGGAAGTGGTTCTTCGCTCGATCGTCGAGAAATTCTTGAAGATGCCTTTTGTTGATCAATTGGGGCGCTTTTTTCGAGCTGGAGTTCTTTGCGCTTCGTGTCGGTCTTTTCCGTGCACATTTATGTCTGTATGGGAGCTTATATTGACATGCAGAGTGTTGTGTGAGCCTTCATCAATGGGGATTTTTATTGGTGTCATTTCAGAGTTTTGTGGTGGTACACCGGTGCCTGAATCAACTGCATCATTCTCTCCATGATCCTCGGGACCGTTGTTTTCACGTGCATTCACTGAGTTAGACTTTTTCTGACCTGAAATTGAAGATTCTTTGACCAGAGAAGTGTAAAGAATAACTTGTGGTTTTAAAAAACCAGCACTAAAACAATTACTATTACTTTTAGCCCCCACGATGGGCGCCAAACTGTTTACCGTGAAAATGGTAATTATAATTATATTTAATTTTGTGGTTCTAAAAATATGTGATCTATTATAATACTAGTTGTTTAGGCAATAGATGCTAAGTAGGAGGTAAGAAAATAAGATAAGAGAAAAGGATAATGGAATTGTGCAAATCGAGCAGTTATGAGACGGGGTCTTGAGCTGGTCGAGAACAGGGCCTCGAGGTCGAGCTCGGGTGCTTGACAGAGGGCGGTCGGTGAAGGTATGCCAGTATTGAAGGCCTCAAAGATGGCCTCTTTATGATCAATAATGAGCAATAAATGAAGAACAATCAATGAAGACAATAAATAGAAAGCAATAAATCAATATAATAATTGTACTGAATGTTTTAGTTAGAGAGCAGAGAATGTTCTTGTTCTATTATTAAATATCCTCCTCTTAGAAACTGACAAGGGTCCCCTTTATATAACAGGGGGAATCCCAACATAGTACATGTATAATTATTACAAAGATAAATAGCTGGTACAGCTATTTTATGTCACAGTACGGACTTGTACTATTCTTGTGGACTTGGTTAGCTTTAACCGCGTGCCTTTTGAGAATTTCCCACTTTTCTATGATGCTCTTCAATCATTACCCTACCTCGAGGTATATCGGTCCCTCGGAATACTTCCTGAAGGTTGAACTTTGGATTCTGCTATGATATTATCGAGGTTGAGGCTCGGAACGCTGTAGAAGCCTTAAAATTGGTGTTCCCCGGTTTCTCCGAATACAATAGGGATTTACATCTTGGTGAGACATTATTTTGAGAACCTATAATTCTATTCGTCTTCATTGTGACTCTCTATGATCCCTGAGGATTCCTTTGTACTTCTTCTCATAGTTATAAATTTGTTGACTCGTCGCCATCAAGTTTCTCCCGTTCTGGATTTCCACGTAAAATTTGTGTGTCATATTTATAGAGTTTATATGTATATCTTTAACCTAATTCATAGGGATTTACATTTTGGTGAGAGAGATAATTTTGAGAACATGTAACTCTCTTCATCCTCATTGTGCTTCTCTATGCTCCCTGAGGATTCCTTTGTACTACTTCTCCTAGCAATAAATTTGTTGGCTCATCGTCGTCTATGGTTTTCTCCCCTTCTGGATTTTCGCATAAAATTTATGTATATTTATTTAGTTTATATGTTCTTCTCTTGTTCTCGAATGAATTTTTTCTTTGGGTGCTTCCACTGTATAATTTAATCCATAACATATGGACATAGGAAAGAGGGTTCTATTAGGATATGAAATATAGTAGTGTCACGACCCCAAATCCACTAGTCGTTATGGCACCTAAGCCAACCCGCTAGGTAAGCCAACTAGTAACTATCCAATTCCAATGATATTAGCAAGAAAAATAAACGATAGTAAAATTACCGAATTTTATACATTTCCCAAGAAATTGTAGTACAAATCACGACCTTCTAAGAATAGAGTTTACAAAGTTGAAATGAAATAAATACATAGTCTGTTTGAAAAGTACATAAACAGAGTTTTATAGATCTAGAACTACCAGGAATAAGGGGCAACTACAACCGGGACACGGGTACATCTTCAATCCAGCTCCCATCGAACACAACAACATTAGTAGCCAACATCTGCATGAAAGATGCAGAAGTATAGCATGAGTACAACCGACACCATGTACTCACTAAGTAACATACCTAACCTTAGGTTAAAAGTAGTGACGAGCTAACATAAGGTCGGGTTCAATACCAAAATCCCATAACAGTTGATAGAAGTATAAATACAAGTATAAAATAGGTATCTTAGAAGTAAAAATGCTCAGCTCATTCACAGTTACAGAAAATGGTCATGCTTTTCAAGTATCTTAGTGAAAACCCCAAATCTCTTATCAAAAATGCCAAAAATACGAGTAAGATTGAAAGTTGTAATTTTCCAAATATCATTTCCACAATAAATAAAAATGTTTCATTTTCATTCCAAATAACAAGTATAAAATACCTCTCTATGCCCACATATCAATATGTATAATAAGTCATGAATGACGTGACACCGTATAGCATGAGGAAAAATGCATCTCTATGCATGTAAGTCATGTGTGCATGCAAGGACATGTATCTCAGAGATGAATTATGTACTCAGATTCTCAGAGTACTCAATCTTAGTGTCTCGCATTCCCTCTCAGTATGCTCAATGCTCAGTAGACTGAATCACTCATTGTGGCNTCTCCCCCCATGCGCCCCCCCCCCCCCCACACATATATATATATATATATATATATATATCTATAGTTGAATGCGCTCACTAGGAGTGTATAGACTCCGAAGGGGCTCCTATATCCCAAGCGCTATAATCTGCACGGATAACAAGATTCGCATGGACAACTCACGTGCTATAGTATCATAACAAGATTCACACGGACAACTTACGTGCTACATTATCATATCAGAATCCGCAGGGACAACTCAAATGCTATAATATAAATATCATGATCCGCATGGACAAATCACGTGCTATGGTATCAATACCTCACATACAGTCTCTCGGCCTTAATCAACCATCAAACTCCCTAGTCTCACTCACAGTCTCACAATGTCATGAAACTAGCCCGACAACAATGATATGATGTATCAATATATAATACCTGAGACAGAGATGTCACGACCCAAAATCCCTAAGCTCGTGATGGCACCGGACACCATTGTCAGGCAAGCCAATCATTAATTAATCGAAATAATCTCCGGTTTTAAAAATTCTGAAAAAAAATATTTCCTTTCACTTAATTACATATTAACCAAATAAAAATTTGTTAATTAAAACAATGGTTTGAATACTACACTTTAGCAAATATATCCCAACACATCCCAGAACCCGGTGTCACAAGTATATGAGCTCTTTCTAAGAATTTATACAATCATCACAAGGCCTGTCCGAAATACAAATTAGACAAGGAAATTTAAAATAATAATAATTACAGTACGAGGGAGACTCTGTCAGCTGCAAATCGCCTCCGGATGATGCAACTCGTCTAAGTCTCTGAATCCTCCACATTGCTATAGTACAAAAAAATGCACAACGCGTGTAGCACAAGTACAAAAAAACAACGTGTACTCAGTAAGTCACCTGCGTAACCACATAGAGGTAGTGACGAGAGGTCAAATTACACTCACTAAGGGCTAGAAAATTAATTAACAGTATAAGATGAACACGATAGGCATGTAAAGGTAGTAAAACAACATATATATAAGGCACTGAAATCCAAGTAAATACTTGAAATAAACAACTATTTACCACTTTCACATTATTTTCCAAAATATCATAAATAAACAATTTCCTCTTTATTTTCCCCCAAATATCTTATTACTTCAAAAATCATGAAAAACATTTAACAATTTAGCATGCGTATATGGGATAAGAACAATCGGCATGAGCTGTCATCATAATCAACTCTATGCACTGCCGAGGATCGAACGGCCCGTACCAAAAGTGCACCTCTCAATAAAATAGTCTTGTCTATGCATTGCCGAGGATCGAGTGGGCCGTACCAAAAGTGCATATCTCAATATAATAATCCTCTCTGTGCACTATCGAGGTTCGAACGGCCCATCCCATAAGTGCACCTCTCAATATAATAATCATGTCTATGCATTGCCGAGGATCGAACGGCCCGTACCAAAAATGCATTTTAAATCCGCTGTGGCGTACGACCCACTCCCATGATAGTAGGGGAAATAAAAATCCGCTCGTGGAACGTAAATTGCAAAGCGGTCACATGCAGACAAGCAGAATCAACAATCCACCCCGAATACACCGGGAACACAAATACTCAAGTAAATGACCGATTTCTCTTTTTCTTAAAAACCACAAATAGTATTTAAATCCCTTTTTCGAAATTCACTTGCCGAATTTATATAACGTTTAATAACACATCCTTATTCGAAAATACAATTGCCCGCGAAGGGAATAAATTCTCTTTTTAGATGATTTTAGAAAATAACTCTAATCTTCCTTAGTCATTAAATTACAATTTGGATTATATTTGCAGCCTAATATCACAGACAAGATCACAGGTACAACAGGTATGGCATTCTAGTGGGTCCTAGGATACCCGGACATGGCATAATAGTAGCTACGCACGGACTCTCATCACCTCGTGTGTACGTAACCCCCAAAAATAATAGCATATACTTAATTAATTCACCTAGGGGGATAATTCCACCTCACAAAGTTAGAAAGGAAACTTACCTCGCTCCGAGATTCCACAACCAGCCTCCAAGCCCTTCCGATGACTCCACACGGGCGCACAACGCCCAAGACTATCCAAGCAACAACACCCCAATGAAAATATACTCTAATATTTGCAACCATTCAAAATTATATAATTTCCCAACCCAGCTTCGTGAAATGACAAAAATTCCCTCGGACACACGTGCCCGGAATGCGAAATTTCACGAAGATATATTCGACCCATAGACTTACTAACTCAAATATTCATGCTTAATTCGTGGCTAAAAATCCAAATTTCCATTTTCTAGGTTCCTTCAATATTTCCCAAATTCCTACCAATTTCCATGCCTAATCCATGCATATAATCTTGTATTTAACTTAGAGGCATGAAGGAGTTACTTACCTTCACAATTCATGAAGGAATCCTCTCTTTGAAGCCTCCCAAAATCTCCTAAGCCCAAGAAGAAATGAAGAAAATGAACTAAGAATTTTTGTTTTAAAACATTCTGCCCAGGCCTATTTTCGCACCTACGATCTAGACCTCGCACCTGCGGCTTCCTTCTCCTCCAGCCTGATCCGCACCTACGACCTACTGCCCGCATTTGCGCCTTCGCAGGTGCGGAAATTCCATCGCACATGCGATCCCAGCCAAGCCTGCCCACTCTCGCATTTGCGGCTCCACACTTGCAGCCAAATCCTCGCTAGTGCAGTCACACCAGATGAGAACAACCTCAACCTCCTTCAACCTCCCAAACTTGATCCGTTAACCATCCGGAATCCACCTGAGGCCCCGTCCAATTATACCAACCTTTTCCAAAACATAATGCGGACTTGATTGAGGCCTCAAATCACATCAAACAACGTCGAAAACCACGAATCACACCCAAGTCCCAACTTTATGAACTTAGAAATTTCCAATTTCTACATGTGATGGCGAAACCTATCAAATCACGTCCGATTGACCTCAAATTTTGCACTCAAGTCGTATTTAACATTACGGACCTGCTCCAACTTCTGGAATTGTATTCCGACCTCGATATCAAAACTTCCACTTCTGGTCGTATTTCTCAAAAACCTTCAAATTTCTATCTTTAGTCAAATGACTCCAAAATGACCTACGAACATCCAAACTCACTTCCGATCGCACTCCCAACTCTAGAATCACCATACCAAACTATTCCTAGACTCGGAATCCCAAACGGACATCAATAACTTTCAAGCCCAAATTTATGAAATCCTTCAATAAGGTTGACTTCCACAATATGCATCGAAACACACTCGGGTTATCCAAAACCCGATCCGAACATACGCCCAAGTCTGAAATCTTCATATGAACCTGTAGGAACCTTCAAATCCTGATTTAGAGATTGTTTACTCATAATTCTAATCTTAGTTGATTCTTCAAACTTAAGGCTTCTGAAATTAGAATTTTCTTTACAAATCGACTCTAAACTTCCCGAAACTCAATTTCGACCACGCCCACGGGTCATAATACCTGAAATGGAGCTACTCAGGACTTCAAACCGTTGAAAGACCCGCTAGAGTTCAAAACGATCGGTCGGTTCATTACATTCTCCCCCACTTAAAACGACGTTCGTCATCGAACGTGCCAAGAACTGCTCTGGAGTTATCTAAAATCACTGTTTAACATTTCGAGCACCTGCCCGTGCTACCACAACCCAGTTGAGTACATTAGATTGATCAAATCTGAAGATTCCTTCTTTTACCCATATAATAAGCTCAGAACCTAGTTCCAATACCTGAAATTTTCTCTGACAGACCTAGTTCCAATAAATAAACACGGTATCGACTACCACACAACATACCAGAACATGAATGCATACCTTCGGTGAATTAGCACCATGCACCACAAGATTCATCATCTAACCACAATGACGTTCCCTGAACCTTAATAGCCAAAATTCCACAAATCTGATACTCCCAATGCACCTCATGATATATATACATACATCATACTATAATACTGACGATACCACAACAACGGAGGAGATATGCAGAAATCCATACCCAATTGTAGAGTTAATCCTTGAATACCTCATCTTGACTAGAATCATCACTTCATTATGAACCTGAACAATGGTATTTGTTCTTTAATATACACTTCACATAACCTTATCGCACTGAACCCTGATATGATAATCTCGTCTCACCCAGTATCAAGTGCTCAGACAACAAATTACCCCAAACATGATCAACAACCTCACATGATACTACATTGTCCCAATAGGCCATAACTCGAACATGATAAATAAGAAATGACTCAAGAAGGGACTATTCAACTCACGCAACTAATATGAACTTTTCTCAGAAAATAGGAAGTAAAACATAAGAAAAATAAATACATATTAACCATTCTCATCATCACACTGCTGCAGCGTGCAACCCGATCCAAATAACATACCTGTGGCGGCATGCCACCCGATCCACACATAGAATTTACATAATAAGATATAAATACGGAGCTGATTTGTTCACTATTACAAATTACTGAATATCAATCATAAGCACGCTAAGTGCATAATACCATCCTGGGAGACTGATAAAGTCGTACGCAACAAAACTCAAAGACAATTGAGGTGCGATATATATATATACACTCTGGATCTCAAGACCTATCCTACTCACATAACATCCCCACTACGCGGGACCTCAACTCATAGGAAATTATCAAGCCGTTTCATAACTCGCAAGGTACAATCACAATATCACATGAATTTGATGAAGACGGAGCAACATCCGTTGTTCTAATACCTTTCCATGAAAAGCGCCCTACTGAAATGAACATGCATGGCTCGTACGGATCCCATAATCAAATTTAAATCCATCCACAAGCATCGAGTTTACCTTGCTCGCACCAACTAAGCTAATAGCTTTTACCTGGATCCATATTAACCCTCATTTTCTCATAATACACAAGAACAACCATCATAGCCGGGACAAACACCCCACAATCCACAACCAAATGAACTGAATACCTCCCAAGCATAAATTCTCAATTAAGAAATATTGCACCTCTTTAAACTCAGTCCAAATCATCAATACATCAAGCAAATACATGTCACATTTATATAATCTTTTCATGGTTATGCTTCAACGACCTTCTACACAAGGCAACAAGACACATCAAGAACCCATGACCAGGGTACAAAGCCTCTTCCACCGAATATCAATCTCAGGTGACACTGAAGATAACATCAGCTTACGCTGAAGTTTCAAATCACTTTTCCTTACTCTTCCGAGCTCATGACATCCTTATCATCACCGAACCGCAATTTCGATTCTTACTCCCAGTTACATATTGTTTACCGCACCTAACCTGCCAATATGAGGTGGCACAAGAATTCCGTCATAACTGCTGAACCATCAATAGGTTGAACACTTCATCAAATAGAAACCTTTTACTTAACTCAATTCAGGAGTACCCTCTCAACACACGAGTGAATTCCCCACAATCACCCAACATGCAAATCCTTAAGTAGTGGTCTATACCACCATAACCCTTTCATAATATGCCTACAACTGACAGGCGATAGCACTCAAATGCTCCCACATGAAATCTGTTACAACGGCCGACAAGCCTCGCACACACCGGCACAAACCACATGCATAACTTAATCACATCAAAAGAACTGATCACTGCCGAAAATGTGCCATTTCATCCATGGCTAATCAATATATCTTCTTTAATCATCTTCAATTGCTTGAGGAATAATAGAAACTTCCTTCAACTCATAGCAAACTCAACCCTCACTCATCCCGAGTTGCCTCGATTCACGTGACTGTGCTGCCTAAATCCCGCAACCCGTCTCATACCCTCCTGATAATCTTTATACAATCCGAAGTTTATTTCTCTCACTCCTCCAATACTATCTTGCATGCTGGGACATATCATAGAACATTCCAACCATCTTCTTTTTCCCAGAAATTCCCCCGCAAAAGCTAGATTCTCAATCATACTACTGCCAGAAACCCTTAAACGCCGCATTCTTGACATTTGAACCGACTAGGACCGCTATTGAGAGTCACCCACTCTGACTGGGCCCGAATGCAATCAATTCCAAGGCTCTTCTATCACATGAACACCTCTTTCAAGGAACCACGCAACCGAGTCACTATCCTGACAACTCACCTATGCCTTAAGCATAAATTCTAAATCTTCCAAAGCCTAACCCTAATCCGATAGGGCCAACTCTTTCACACGCTCCTCAAATTCCACACACAATCGCCATTTTACTAGTTTCCCTTAGTTGAAATAACTTTCCAACATGCCGACAATCCGTGACCCTATGAGAAGACAACCCTACAACCCAACTGCAGATAGTGGGACTCCCCCACTTAGCCTGAAGCTACTCTTTGCACCACTCTAGACCCTGTCGAGATCCTTTCTCCTTCGATAACGTGATCTGGCTCAACCAATCCGTCCAATTCTTCAAAAATCTCTTGCTAGCACTCCCTAAATACTCAAATTCTCTAGCCTCATTCACACATTCTGCCTCCTACCGAATAGCCACTAGAACCCCTCACAGACGCCTGCCAACCATGCCATCGCTAACCTATTCACAAGAGATAACCTACCTGTGGAAATCACCCGCGGACACCTTGCAACAACGCTGAAATGCATGGCTCTGCGACTTCAATACCCCATCATACGCCCTGCTTCATTTACCAACTTTACTAGTCCGTCGGCTCATCATGGACATCCATTAAATGCGAGGCAATAGCTTCAAATTCCAAGCTATGTTGCCGCTCCCCCACTTTGCGACTGCTCCACTTCCGCTTCTAACACCTGGCCTCCTAGAAATGGAACCACCCCCTAGCCTTACTTCAGGATTATTCTCTGTAGCTCTCAAACCAGCATATCACCACGACTTCAAGCTCTCTGAAGATTATCTTTCTCTAGCTGCCTTCATTATCAACACTTATCCGGTACTGAACTGCCGCACCTCACGGCCTCTGCCAACTACATTCTTCAATATTCCTCCTCAATACCCTGACCCCACGCAACCGAAGAAACCATAGCACCGACAAACATAACACATTACATTCGATCAATGACGATGACTTCACGTCACAGGTGCATACCCCACCTCACTTGAAGACACAAGGCCTTACTACTTTATCAACCCCAACCGAACCGTTCATAATCCAAATGCTTTTCCTCTGCCGGCACTAGAATACTGAAATCTCGAAATCAAACTCTGAGAAGGCCTCCCTTAAAACCATTCATCATCCCCAACATGCGGGCAATCATTTTATCATCATATCGACATCGTGCAATACCAATCGCAAGCATCATCACTACCTGAGCATAGCCTTATGGATCCTAGAAAACACATCTACTAAGCTGAAACAACATATTATTCTCTTGCAGGGCCATAACAACAACCCCAACCAATAATACATGGAAATATCTTGAATTATATCTGTAGCACCATTTCAATTCCTCAAATTCCTTATTAATAGCAAGCGCTTCGCGACGCGTAAGATTGAGTAGGAATGAACATAGGCATAAGCCTCAAAGGAATCAACTCGCACGATGAGGAATCAAGAAAGGAAGTACTCCTAACAACCCTACAGCCTCGCGAAGATAAGTACAGGTGTCTCCCTACCAATCCGCAAGACTCTACTAGACTTGCTCATGACTCGTGAGACCTACGGGAACCTAGTGCTCTGATACCATGTTGTCACGACCCAAAATCCCTAAGGTCGTGTGGCGCCGGGCATCATTGTCAGGCAAGCCAATCATTAATTAATCGAAATAATTCCGGTTTTAACAATTTTGAAAAAAACATTTCCTTTCAGTTTATTACATATTAACAAAATAAAAATATGTTAATTAAAACGATGGTTTGAATACTACACTTTAGAAAATATATCCCAATACTTCCCAGAACCCGGTGTCACAAGTACATGAGTTATTTCTATGAATTTATATAATCATCACAAGGCCCGTCCGAAATACAAATTGAACAAGGAAATTTAAAATAAAAATAATTACAATACGAGGAGACTCTGTCAGCTGCGGATCACCTCCGGATGATGCAGCTCGCCTAAGTCTCCGAATCCTCCACATTGCTATAAAAGTACATGTGCAATAAAATGCACAGCAAGTGTAGCATTAATACAAAAAAATAACGTGTACTCAGTAAGTCACGCACCTAACCTCAGAGAGGTAGGGACGAGAGGTCAAATTAGACAATCACTAAGGGCCAACAAATTAATTAACAGTATAAGATGAACACGATAGGCATGTAAAGGTAGTAAAACAACATATATATAAGGCACTGAAATCCAAGTAAATACTGGAAATAGAGAACCAGATACCACTTTCTCATTATTTTCCAAAATATCTTAAATAAACAATTTCCTCTTTATTTTCCCCAAAATATCTTATTACTTCAAAAATCATGAAAAACATTTAACAATTTAGCATGCGCATATGGGATAAGGACAAGCGGCCTGAGCCGTCATCATAATCAACTTTGTGTACTGTCGAGGATCGAACGGCCCACACTAAAAGTGCACATCTCAATAAAATACTCAGGTCTATGCAATAGCGAGGGTCGAACGGCCCGTACCAAAAGTGCATCTCTCAATATAACAATCCTCTCTGTGCACTGCCGAGGATCGAACGGCCCATCCCATAAGTGCACCTCTCAATATAATAATCATGTCTATGCACTACCGAGGATCGAACGGCCAGTAACAAAACTGCATTTTAAATCCGCCGTGGCGTATGGCATGCTCCCATGAGAGTAGGGGAAATAACAATCCACTCATGGAATGTAAATTGTGAAGCGGTCACATGAAGACATGCACAATCAACAATCCACCCAGAATATGTCGGGAACACAAATACTCAAGTAAATGACCGATTTTTCTTTTTTTTTTTAAATCCACAAATAGTATTTAAATCCCTTTTTCGAAATTCACTTGCCGAGTTTATATAACGTTTAATAACAAAACCTTATTCATAAATACAATTGCCCGCGAAGGAAATAAATTCCTTTTTTAGATGATTTTAGAAAATAACTCTAATCTTCCATAGCCATTAAATTACAATTTCGATTATATTCGCAGTCTAATATCACAGACAAGATCACAAGTACAACATGTAAGGCATGCTAGTGGGTCCTAGGCTACCCGGACATGGCATAATAGTAGTTATGCACGGACTCCCGTCACCTCATGAGTACGTAGCCCCCGATAATAATAGCGTATACTTAATTAATTCACCTAGGGGGACAAGTCCCCCTCACAAAGTTAGAAAGGATACATACCTCACTCCGAGATTCCATTACCGGCCTCCAAGCCCTTCCGATGACTCCAACCGGATGCACAACGCACCAAAACTATCCAAACAACGACAACCCAGTGCAAATATACTCTAATATTTGCAACCATTTAAAATTATATAATTTCCCGACCCTGCTTCGTGAAATGACCAAAGTTCCCTCAGCCCCAGGTGCCCGGAATACAAAATTTCTCGAAGATATATTCTACTCATAGCCTTACTAATTCAAATATACAATTTAATCAAATATTCATGCTCAATTCATAGCTAAAAATCCAAATTTCCATTTTCTGGGTTTCTTCAATATTTCCCAAATTCCTACCAATTTCCATGCCTAATCCATGCATATAATCTTGTATTTATCTTAGAGTCATGAACGAGTTAATTACCTTCACAATATATGAAGGAATCCTCGCTTTGAAGCCTCCCAAAATCGCCTAAGCCCAAGAAGAAATGAAGAAAATGAACCAAGAATCCTTGTTTTAAAACATTCTGCCCAGGCCGATTTCACACCTACGATCTAGACCTCGTACATGTGCTTTCGTTGGTGCGCCCAAGAGCCCGCACCTGCGACTTCCTTCTCCTCCAGCCTGATCTGCACCTAGGACCTACTGCCCACATCTACGCCTTCGCAGGTGCGGAAATTCCATCGCACCTGTGATCCCAGCCAAGCCTGCCAACTCTCCCACCTGCGGCGCCAGAGCCGCACCTGTGGCCAAATCCTTGCAGGTGCGGTCACACTAGATGAGAAGAACATCAGCCTCCTTTAACCTCCCAAACTTGATCCTTTAATCACCCGGAATCCACCCGAGGCCCCCGGGACCATGTCCAGTTATACCAACATGTTCCAAAACATAATGTGGACTTGCTCGAGGCCTCAAATCACATAAAACAACGTCGAAACCACGAATCGCACCCAAATCCCAACTTTATGAACTTAGAAATTTCCAACTTGTACATCTAATGCCGAAACCTATCAAATCACGTTCGATTGACCTCAAATTTTGCACACAAGTCATATTCAACATTACGGACCTGTTCCAACTTCCAGAATCACATTCTGACCTTGATATCAAAACTTCCACTTCCGGTCGGATTTCACAAAAATCATCAAATTTCTATGTTTAGCCAAATGACTCCAAAATGACCTACGAACATCCAAATTCACTTCCAATCGCACTCCCAACTCTAGAATCACCATACAATGATATTCCCAGACTTAGAATCTAAAACGGACATCAATAACTGTGAAATGCACTTGAAGACCAAATCTATGAAATCCTTCAAAAATGTTGACTTCCACAATATGATTCGAAACACTCCAGGGTTATCCAAGACCCGATCCGAACATACGCCCAAGTCCGAAATCTTCATACAAACCTGAAGGAACCTTCAAATCCTGATGCGGAGGTCGTTTACTCAAAGTTCTAATCTTAGTTGATTCTTCCAAATTAAGGCTTCTCAAATGAGAATTTTCTTTTCAAATCGACTCTAAACTTTCCAAAATTCAATTCTGACCACGCCCATTGGTCATAATACCTGAAATGGAGTTGATCATGAATTCAAAGCGCTGAACGATGCGCTAGAGCTCAAAACAACTGGTCGGGTCATTACAAGAGAAATGGTATGAATGCATGGATATGAGTGAGTACGAAATATTAATGATATCGGTTAGTTGACAGTAAGAAAAGTCCACTATGGGTCCAAAAAGTATCGGCATGATGCCTAAACATGATATCTAGAATGATTAACAGCTTAACTGCTTTATCACATGGTGGAAACACAGATATCATAAATGTAGGACCATTATATCTTTCCATAGAAGATATAATGTCCCAATTCACATGGTGCACGCCGATATGTGCGTCACCAAATCTCGCCTCGAAACCCAACCAAACTCACAAAATCTGACAACCCATTCAATTACGAGTCCAACTATACTATTTTCACTCAAATCAATCTACAAATCGGTATTCAAAACTCATAAATTCATATTATGAAAATTTAGGCCAAAACCCCCAATTTCCTCTTTAAATCCACAATCCAATTCCCAAAAATGAAGATAGATTCATGGGGAATTAGATCAAAACCAACTTCAGAACACTTACCCCAATCCTGGTGAAGAAATTTGATCCTAAGTCGCCTCAATCCGCGCTTGGAAATGTAAAAATGAAGTCCAAATTGCAAACCCTTGTATTTCACATTGTGCCCAGCACTTCCGCATTTGCGGACAATTTGTTGCATCTGCGACCACCACTTCTGTGGTAAATGCTTTGCATCTGCGAAAATAGCCATGCTCAGCAATACTTCGTACCTATGGTCTATAAGCTGCTTCCGCACACTTGAACTGAATCTTTAGTTGCACAGGTGCATCCATGCACCTACACCGGGGATCCTCACTCCCAGGTCCCTTCCACGCTTCTACTACTCTTCTAACGCTTCTACGGCCATCGCACCTGCGAAAAACTAGCCGTTGGTGCGATCATATCAGAACCAGCAGCCGCCAGCCTTAGCCAAAATTTCGAAAATGCTCTGAACCTAGCCCGAAACTCACCCGAGCCCCTCAGGACCTCGTTCGAATATGCCAACAACTTCCATAACGCACGGCGGACATACTCGACCCCCTCAAAACACCCATAACAATATCAAAACGACAAATCACAGCTCAGATTGATACCTATGAACTTTGAACTTTTAATTTCCAAAACACGCACCGAAATATATCAAATCATCCCAGAATGAACCAAAATTTTGCACACAAGTGCCAACTAACATCTGATATCCTTAAAGACAACTTCCGGTCAAACTTTTGAACTTTCCAAACCTTCAAGTTTCAAATTTTTTCCAATTTGAGTTGAAACCATATAGAAACATCAAAATGCAAATCCGAGAATACGCCTGAGTCCAAAATAACCATACGGACCTAACTGAACCATCATAACTCCATTTCGGGGTAAAATTCACAAAAAATCAAATTTGGTCATCTCTTTCAACTTAAAGCTTCAATAATGAAATTCATTCTTCCAAATAAATTCTGTATAAGCTAAAAACCAAAACCGACGATTCACATAAGTCATAATACATCATACGGACCTACTCATGCCCGTAAACTACCGAGCGACGTGGAAATGCTCAAAATGACCGGTCTGGTCATTACATTCTCCCCCACTTAAACATACGTTCGTCATCCAACGTGCCAAGAGTTGTTCCCAAAACCACCAAACCGCTGTATAACCTTACCATGCATATAGCCGGGGGTGATCCCACGTCACCCTATCCCATATAGGTCCGATAACACAACATAACTAAAATTTCTCAATTCAACCTAGCACATAAGCCATAGAATCAAATTTTCCAACATCCGGAATTTCTTATAAGATTTGAAGCTCGCAACCTACACGCTGTATAAGTCTGAACAAGATGTACCAAACAGTAACCATAACCCAAGTTAGAATCACATGATATACCACATGACTAAAATACCCATTGAAAAATTTCTGCTCATAGTAATTGCTCAGAATAACCCAATCCCTATAATAAACCCCATACCTAACAAACCGTATTCCAAAACCTTCGTACACATTCAATAATGAAACAACACACAAAAACTCATAACCATTCATCAAATCAACAAGCCGTGGAGTTCCCTCTCCTTTCACAAGAACTCTAGCAAAATTCCTAAGCCGACTTCCGATATTATCCTTCCAAATATACCGAAATCAAATTTGATAGTACCCATCCTTGATCCGACAACTCCATTGTATCGAATACCAACTACTCTATTGACGCGCAACACCCATACTACTTAGAGCCACAAACCGTCAATCCATGAACCAATAAGCAACAATCCAAATGTATTCAATCACGGAAATGGCTCAATCAAGAGAACTATCCTGCAAGCTCAACGGGTACAACCACAATGCAATGCTAAGAACCTATCACACATCATAGGACCAAAACACACGAATCTAACACAAGGGATCATACCTCAACATAACCCCGTATCAATGCGTGATTACATCCAAACACTAATCCATATCATATACCTAGAGCCACCATACTAAAAATCAATAACCACGCAAAATTCAACATCAAGTACCCAAAGTGCATTACCATAAAAACGGAGAATCAGATAACACGGTGCCACAAAAAAGCCGAAGAAACATGACCAATACACCCTCAATCATGCAATACCCAACTACCCATCTCGCTCGAATTCTGCTATAAGAGCACAATAGAACCACACCATGTGTGCCTAAAACCAACAATCACAACTCCTCGTAGCATGAAAGAGTAACTCAAAGAAAATTTCAAAACACGAATAAGCTCAGCAATAACCGAATGACACATCCCTCAACAATAGCATTATGGAGCCGACTAATGAGACTCGATATAGAATACATATCCTAATTAGGCCTACTAATGGACCCCCAAATCAACTCCAGACACCCACAAAGAGATACATAAACCTCCAAAAGCCCACCATGACTTAATCATAAAACATACTATCATCTAGCTAGCTTCGATCACGACTTCACAGTCCAAAACCATGAAACAATCCGCTCATGAGAACTCCTAGTCTCCAAATCCATAGAACACACGAATCAACATATCTGATCCCACCTCCACCGCCATAATATCTAACACATCTCTCATACACGATCATCCCATAAGAAATACTCCTGAAATTCTTCCGCCATATATCAAAATTTGAATATCAGTAGTCGATCAACCAGGATAGTGTCGCAGTACTAGTGAAGTATCCATACATCAAAACACATTGCCTCTTCTGAAATGTATACCCTCATCAAACCATACCAAATCGTAATATCATTTACCTAGTCCTCTGAAACCGTCCATGTTGCCTACGAATTTCATGACCTTCCCTTCAAAACTGAAATGTGATCTCGCTCGCGTAAGTCTCAAACCCACACAACACACCACATATACTATGCCATCATATGAAAAATACGAGAACTACATAATCCAATCCGAGTCACAAGAAAATACATACTCAATTAGCCAAGGACCTTCCCTTTGATTTCATCTGGGAGAAATTTCACTTTACACCACATGCTCCTTGCGCCAGTAGGAATTATACCCCTCGAACTGTGGTAAAAACCATTGAGAATTCTTTAAAACCCATTTGCACATAACTAAGCTATGAGAACCGAATCTCTCCAACTCAACCCAGCCATGCAGGTCGCCAAAAACCCAAGGGCATTGCCATGAAACACATATAAGTACCCAAAGAACCGATCACACCAATTACTGTGTTGATCCAACCTACTACCAAGTTATCCTATTTCTCCAAGTCCTTTCCACATTGCCTTCAAATTGATACTTCTCCTTGTTAGAACAACACGATCTCTAACAAAAATTCACCATAGAAGAGGCCCTAGTATAAAACCACAACGCCCTAAGGTCCATAAGTCGTTGATTTTCCTCTTAAGCACCCCGAAGCACCACAACTAAGACACCCACTCTAAAGATACCTTATGTCAACCTAAAATTGTTTTCTTCACCTTCTTGATACTGAAATGCATAATCCCTAATGATATAAAAATGCCACAAGCTCGGCACCGTCCAATGTAACTTTTTGTTTCTATCATACACTAATCTTGAAATTTCCAAATCACTACATTTAAATCTTGAATCCATTAGAACCATTCTCGATACTCATCAACTCTTCTCAATCTCAATTAAACCAACAAAACAGATCGAACGACCTGTGCCCCATTAGCGCTAACACCCAAGGGAGTAACCTACGCTCCTAAGAAACCTAGCAAATTCCTACTCCATGCACACTACATCCTTCACGACTAACCACTAAATCATTCCATGATTCCCATATACACATAGAGTGTAATACAACCCATATCCATAAATTCCCTTACTCGAGTCATCCTCAATCTTAACCCCTGCAGTCATAACTGATTCACCAGTATACCTTAAATCGAAACCAACGCAACACCTAACCGTGCGAACAACTCATCGATAGAAGACTCCCCCACTTGGCTCAAAGCCATAGATCAAAAAATACAATAACTCACAATGCCCATACTCTATTACTGCCATAATCCTGCAGGAGATTCAACTAAGTCCTTCATGAGCTCCTTAACGCAACCCATCTAATACTTCAAAGTATCTACAAATCTCGCATTCACCCTTGTAATAGTCAATCCAAATTCCACAAGCGATCCATACTCAAATTGTCACATATATAATTCACTAGTAAAATAGAACTCTCTACAAAACATCATAGGACCACACAACCTCTGGACACCTCGCGGAGGTAACCTTCCTGCTTTGCCTCAAACTTACATCTCTCTATACTCTTCCACAGTCATAACTATTACGCAATCACTTAATCTTCCTGAATATGAACTCATAACGCGACACAAGAATCTACTTCACCCCACAACTAAACTACATGAGAGGTTCTTTAACATACCCATAACTCGAGGCCATATGCCAAATTAAGAAATAAATCAAACACCCAACAGTCCTTTCTACATCTCAAGCAAACTCTTCTCGTTACATTCAAACAATATAAACACATATCGCAGTCACATCATACTCATCACATAGCCATCCAAGCAACTATCGAGCCACGAATTCCACTCATGGGGACACTACCGGACATATATGTCCAAAAATATATGCTCACATAACCAAAATCCCTGTGCTCAAGCTACAGTCAAAACCCGACTTCAAGTCCCTCATACTGGCCCATGATCAGCACCACAACCATATAAATCACAAGCCATTAATGCACAGCTGATACCGAGCGCTCGTGTGCGCATACGAATGCATTGAAGATATTCAAAGAGTTACGCTTCAAGATGAATCAATTTCTCACAATCAGGAAAGAAATATGGAATGTATATCCTAAATGTCATGTAGCCTCTCGAAGATAGGTATGGACTTCATTATACCAATCCGCAAGACTCTACTAGACACTTGCTCATGATTTGTAGAACTTATGAACCTAGAGCTCTGATACCAACTTGTCACGAACCCAAATACACTAGTCGTGATGGAACATAACCCAACCCACTAGGTAAGCCAACTAGTAACTATCCAATTCCAATGATATTAGAAAGACAAGTAAACGATTGTAAATTTACTAAATTTTATACATTTCTCAAGGACAGGTAGTACAAATCACAAGCTTTCAAGAATAATTTACAAAGCTGAAATGAAATAAGCACATAGTCTGTTTGAAAAGTATATAAACAGAGTTTTATAGATCTAGATCTCCCACGAACACGGGTCAGCTACAATCGGGACTCATGTACATCTTCGATATAGCTCCCATCGAATGCTGCAACATCATCAGCCAACATCTGCATGCAAGGTGTAGAAGTGTAGTATGAGTACAACCAACCCTATGTACTCAGTAAGTAACAGACCTAACCTTAGGTTAAAAGTAGTGAAGAGCTAACACGAGGTCAAGTTCAATACTAAATCCCACAAAAGTTCATAACAACATAAATACAAGTATAAAAGAGGTATCTCAGAATTAAAAATACTTAGCTTATTCACAATTCCAAAAATGGTCATGCTTTTAAAGTATCTCAGTGAAAAATCGTAATCTCTTACCGAAAATGACAAAAATACAAGTTTGAAAACTGTAATTTTCCAAATATCTTTTCCACAATAAATAAAAATGTTTCATTTTCTTTTCAGATAACAAGTATAAAATACCTTTCTATGCCCACGTATCAATGTGTATGATAAGTCATGAATGACGTGACATCGTATAGCATGAGGAAAACTGTATCTCTATGCATGTATGTCAAGTGTGCATGCAATGTCATGTATCTCATAAATCATGTACTCACACTATTAGAGTACTCAATCTCACTGTCTCGCATTCCATCTCACTATGCTCAATGCTCAGTACACTCAATCACTCAGTGTTGTACAATAGTTGTTGTGGCATACAGCCCTATCAACACACACGCGCACACACACATACACACACACAGATATATATATATATATATATATATATATATATATATATATATATATATATATATATATATATATATATATATATCTGTGTGTGTGTGTGTGTGCGTGTGTGTGTGTGTGTGTATGGGTGTGCAGACTTTGGAGGGGCTCCTACATCCCAAGCGCTATAATCCACAAGGACAACTGACGTATTTCACGGACAACTCACGTGCTATAGTATCTAAACAGGATTTACACGGACAACTCACGTGCTATAGTATTATATCAGAATCCGCACGGACAACTCACGTGCTATAATATGAATATCCTCACGAACAACTCACGTGCTATGGTATCAATACCTCACATACAGGCTCTCGACCTCACTCAGCCATCAACCTTTCTAGTTTCACTCACGGGCTCACAATGTCATTAAACTAGCCCGACAATGATGATATGATGTATCAATATATAATAACTAAGACTGAGACATGGTATGCATGCATGGATATGACAGAGTATGAAATATCAATGATATCAGGGAGATGACAGTAAGAAACGACAAATATGGGTCCAAACAGTATTGGCATGATGCCTAAACATGATATCTAGCATGATTGATAGCTTACCTACTGTATCACATGGTGGAAACACATATATTAACAATGTAGGACCACTATACAGTGCCATAAAAGCAACAGAGTCCCAATTCACATGGTGCATGCCCACACGGCTGTCACCTCAATTCCAATCGCATAACACGTATTACGGGGTTTCATACCCTCAACACTAAGTTCAGAAGAGTTACTTACCTCGAACACGCCAATACCAATTCCGAGCAAGCCGAACAAGCCAAGCGATGCTCCAAAGATTCCATCACACACCTTCTGACCTCCGAACGTCTCAAACTACCCAACACTAACTCAAATACATCAAATAAATCTCAAGAAAACAATTCAAATGATAAAGAACAAATCCTTACCAAACTCAAAATCGGCCAAAAATCACACCCGTGACCGCACCATGAAACCCAACTAAACCTAAAAAATGCGACAACCCAGTCAATTACGAGTCCAACAATACTAGTTTCACTCAAATCTGACTCCAAATCAATATTCAAACTCACAAATTCATATTATGAAACTTTAGGCCAAAACCTCCAATTTTCTCATTAAATCCACAATCCAATTGGGAAAAATGAAGATAGATTCATGGAATAAGATCAAACCAAGTGTAGAACACATATGCCAATACTTGTAAAGAAAGTTTCTCCAAAATCACCTTAATTCGCGCTTGGAAATGTAAAAATGAATCCAAAATTGGAAACTTTTCTATTTAACATTATGTCCAGCGCTTCCGCATTTGCGGAAAATTCGTTTCATCTGCGACCACCACTTATGCGCTAAACGCTTTGCTTCTGCGAAAATAGTCATGCTCAGCAATACCTTGCACTTCAGGTCTTTAAGTCGCTTCTGCGATCGCGCTTCTGCGCACTTGAACCGCATCTGCGGTTGCATAGGTGCTTCAAATCACCCTCACCTATGATCCACTCGCCCAACTCCCTTCCTCGCTTTTGAAACTCCTCAAATGCTTCTTCAGCCATCTCATCTGCACAAAACCAGCCGCAGGTGCGATCACATCAGAACCAACAGCCACCAGCCTTAGCCAAAATTTCCAAAAGGCTCTGAACCTCGCCCGAAGCTCAACCGAGCCCCTCGAGACCTCGTCCGAACATTTTCCATAGCACAATCCGGACCTACTCGAGGCCTCAAAACACCCATAACAACATCAAAATGATGAATCGCACCTCGAATCGAGATCTATGAACTTTGAACTTTCAATTTTCAAAACTCGCGCTGAAACATATCAAATCATCCCGGACTGAACCCAAATTTTGCAGACAAGTGCCAAATGACATGATGAAGTTATTTCAATTCCCGGAACCACAATCTGAATCTGATATCCTCAAAGTCAATATCCGGTCAAACTTTTGAACTTTCCAAACCTTCAAGTTTCCAACTTTTACCAATTTGAGTTGAAACCTTATAGAAACATCCAAATGCAAATACGAGCATACATCTGAGTACAAAATCACCTTTCAGACCTAACAGAACCATCATAACTCTATTCCGTACTCAAATTCACAGAAAGTCAAACTTGGTCATCTCTTTCAACTTAAAGCTTCAACAATAAAAAAATTTCATCCAAACCGATTCCGAATAACCTGAAAACCAAAATCGAGGATTCACATAAATCATAATATATCATACAGAGCTACTCATGTCCGTAAACTACCAAGCAGCGTGTAAATGCTCAAAACGACCGATCGGGTTATTACAAGTAGGCAATACATACTAGTCCAAGCGGAAAATGGATATGGCTGATAGGGGTTCAAAGTGTTCTATTTCCATTTTCACTCTGCAAGGTATGATATTGGTGTTGTGTATTGAGGTGCACTTGAATTAACAAGTTTTTCATCATAATTGGACTGTTGTTGAAAAGTTGAAGTCAATTATCATGTACATCAAACATGTATTATCATGTGATTATGAACAACAAAGGACAATAAGGCCAATGGTGGTATATCCATAATTTTGCAAGTTCAAATTCACTATTCAAGATTGTATAAATGGATCCGAAAAAGGAAAAATAAAATAAAAGTGTTTATGAAACGACTTTTCAATTTGAAGATGGATAAAGGAACAATATCAAAATGATTTAAGAAGAAAGTTGTATTAAAAATAGGATTCTATTTTTTTTACTTCTATTCACTCTTTAATTTTCTACCCTTGTCATCAAAAGCGATTCTAAGATTTGAAGAAGATAGGGTGTGCTACCGAGAACCAACTTAAGATAAGTCATGGATGCATAATACTTCATATATAATTCCAGCAATTGCTAAGAGATAATGGAGGAGGCGGGTTTAGAGAAGAGATATTGGAGGATGCCGATTTTTTTAAAGAGTTTAGTGATTAACTGTATAGAAAATTTGAAAATATTATTTCTCTATCTCTTTGAAAGTGAATTTCAGATACTTACATATAGCACAACAAGAGATTGAAATACAACTTCTAAAAGACATAACTGACAAATTATATTCGATAAAAGTTTTTTGCACTTAATATGCTAGAATATATATAATTTAAATCGTTAATGACAGGGAATAGCAAATTTGAAAAATGAAATGTAACGACTTTTGACACCCAATATTGCACTCATATTTTTTCAAATAGTATATATATTTTCAAATGTCATTTTGCATTACTATTTAATTTATAAGATTTATACAAACATTTTTATAATTTTTCCATGATCTTTAGAGCTTTAAAATTAATTTTCAAGCATTTAAATTACTTAAATATTTATTAATTATCCTTTTAAATTATTTGTGATGACTTAATCATCCAAATATGTTATTTACACAACATACACGTTTTAAAACATTTTTTTACTTCATGTCACATAATTATATTTGTATTACTGAGCTATTTACATAATTTTACAATAATGACCTATATTCTACAAATAATTGAATTTATTATATTATTTATTTCAAAGTAGCATTTTATATTTTTTATAATGTTGAGTTATTATTTTTAACATAGTTTACAACATATATATTATTTTTACCATTTATTAGACGTTTTAACAATTTATTTTTAATTAACATTAAAGGGTTTCAAGAGATGGCCCAAAAAAGGCTAATTTTCGGATCAAAAGTTTGCCCAAACCATTAGCCCATTCATTTTACCCTTTGGAAGCCCAAACCAAAAAACCCATCCACCCATCCCAACCTCGATCACTTCAGACCCGCCCCAGCTTCCTTATAATCTTGGACATTGATCTCAAATGATCAACGATCCGAAATAGCCCTACCCTAAAACCTTAGAGACCCATTCACCACTTCAGTCACCTCTACTATCTCTATCCCTCTATTCATCTTTACAAACCTTAGCCGCCATATCTCTAAATCCTCTCTGAATCCCGCCCCAATATGGAATTCCTCGCGATTCTCTTTCCTTATTCTGCTACTACTCACGCATTCATGGTGTTACTTAGTATTTACCTAACTTTGGTAATTGCTACCTTTCAAGACATGCCTGATTTGGCTCTAATTTTGTGAATATATGGACGATGTTTCATCTACATATACTCTACAATGAACGATTCTTGCATTTACGACTAGATTCATGGCCATTAGACTCAACTAGGGTTTAAAATTTCGATTTCTCCTTTACCGGTTCTATTATTGATCACATGTGATATTTTCTTTCCTTATTTGTGTTTGATCGAATGTTTTTCATGTTTGTTTGTTGAATTTCTACCACTATATAACCCCTACCAATCTCCCCTTTAGACGGACCTCGTCACTACCATTATTATTACAGCAATTACTCTCACTATTCTCTTCTTTCACTCGTTCACTTATTTTGATACACTCGAATATTTTCTAAAATCATTGAATTCTTCGCCGACTGAAAGACAAGTCCATAATACTATTAAAATGCCCTTCTCGAGGCTCTTGTGAACTGTAAAGCATCGAGGATTTGGGGTTCCATTGTCGTCTTTCAATTACTGCTACTGAATTACTACCAATATTCTAAACTCCTCACTCTTTTGCTCGTCTAACTTTGCTACTGGCTAGTGCCCTTGACTCTTACAATTTTAACACTATCTCCCTTCCTGTTTGTCTATAACATTTGTGTTCTGTGTGCCAATGTCGTTTAAACTTTTTGTACGCATGATTCATCTTTCCTTGCTATTCATGGATACCTGATATTGTGTTGGTGTTCTTTACTACAATTATATTGCCTTAACAATGCCCTACATTTCCATGTTCTTAAATAGTTGAATCCAGTAGGTTTCAGCACATGTAATATGCTCTCATTATGTGAATGAATTCCAGTCTTCTTAAGCGCTACTAACTAATGTGTGTTCCCTACCTTTTCCTATATCTCTATGTCTGTGTTTCAAAACTTGTCGAGTTATTCTTGCCCAACATGATAAAATTTTGAGGCTATATTGATTAGCTAATGCATGTTTCCATGCCATTTAAGTTCTAATGTATGTTTGATTTGTTAATCTTATGTGTTTAGAATTTCTTTTAGGTAAAATTTCTATGGTAGCTTCTCTCATGTCTAGGTAATTGGTATGAATGGGTATGCTCGCCTGTCCTATTCCACTTAAGTTATATATATTCTCATGAATATAGCCACTGTTGTGTTCTATTGTAGACCATGCTACTAGGTTGTTGTTATACTTTTTGTGATCATGTTAGGCTCCCATATTATAAATCTTCATGTGAAATTGCTATCCCTGTGACTATAATTATTTCGAATAAGGCTCACTTGTTTAAAGTCTTTTCTGACTAATTCTGGCTAATATCTTGTGCTAAACTTTATTTTTGGAAAAATAGCATGTGTGTGTGTTTATCCTGTTAACTCAATTAACCTGCTTCTTAAGTCCTCTTGATGTGTGAATTGTGTCCAGCATGCTACACCCTTTCCATTGTTGAATGATTACTCAATATGGTGTTAGTTTTGTATGTTAAAGTTGTCCACCCAGTTGGCATGTTCACGGCCTCTTGTTCAACCAATCTGGTTCCCTTAGCTTCTAAAACAAATGATGATATATTTATGTAATTATGTCCATATGAGGTATTACTATTAGTAGACTTTAGAGTTGTCAATTGGTTTCCATGTATGGTTCCTGATGCGTGGCTAGAATTCATGATTTAAATCATTATATGCCTTGCATTTTATGTGGTTTAATGATAAAAATACACGTTGTATGTGCCTAATGGGGTTTATTTTATGTGTAGGTGAATTGGATATGGAAACGGAGCTAAAAGGATGCAAATACGTCAAAAAATACGCGAAAGGAGACACCCGGGCGATAGCCGGGCGACAGAGCCAAACAGCCTGACCCTGCCTGGCGTTAGCCATGCGTTTGGGCTGAAACGCCAGCCCTACCCTGGCGTTAGCCAGACGTTAGGGCTGAAACGCCAGCCCTAGCCTGGCGTTTGGGTCCAAACGCCAGGGTCCCCAATCGGCCAGAAACCGAGTTTTGACGGGTTTAAGTGTTTTCTAATTGAAATAGAAGTCTCCTACACGTTTATGGTTTATCCTAAACATATAAATAGACCCAAAAACATAACATTAGGGGATTTTTATTGAGGATTTTTTGGGGGAGATTATTGATTATTGAAGGGGATTGAAAGATTGAAGTGGAGCAACACACACCACACATGGAAAAGGCTTCTACTTAGTTTTTATTCTCTTCTCTTCTTTCAGTTTCATAGTTTATTAGTTCTAGAGTTTTGGG